>CACRXK020006084.1:0-26185 GCA_902702795.2 Paramuricea clavata
TATGTGACGATGGGGAGGGATGTCGTTTGGCATAAACACAGAGTACTTCCGCCCAAAACACCCCTTCTCCCACAAAACCAAAACGTGTGTTTTTTATTGTGTTAATTATAGTTTATATTCAATGATTCAATCTTTGGGTCATTAATTGAAAAGAATTGAATAATTACATTATATGAACAATTTAGTCATTGTTCTCGCTCTGTTTACAACGCCAAATCACAGATTTTCACGTCTTGATACAACGGCTGCATTTCATGCTGCAACAAGTGCAACTTCAAACTGGGTTCAACAGAACCTTCTCAAACATAAAACCCATGTCTCCAACTTCTAAGACTGTGTTAAATTCACACGATTGCTAATAAAGCACGAATTATATTTACTACCATTTATTTGAAGGAGTTTGTTTTGGCCATCGTTGTCGCGTAGCCGTCCTAAAATCGTAAGTTCTCTATTAAACGCGGGTGTGCGTGGCTGGTCATCCCTACCACAGAGGTGAGACATAGAGAGTTGTAACTAGTGTACCCACTTTTTTATGCGCATGCTCGGCAAGTTACTAGATGCATGCACCTGAATGGATGACGACCTGATGACGACTCACTTTCAACTTGCTGAGCACGCGCAGTTGATCATTTTTTGCCCGGTCGCCTGAAAAAAAGTGGGTAAGTGATAACGTAATTTTCCGCAGTGTTTACAACGGTCAGTTACGGCTCTCTTTGTCTCTACTCTGTGTCCCTACTGATTTCAAGAATATACATGGCTAAAGTAGAAAATAAAGCTGAAACAGAGTGTCAATTACACAATTGTCAATATATACAGTTGTCAAATGTTGATGTGTAGTCATTCATTATAGGAGTTAGGTGTCAATTGGGATGCAAGTCCTGTTCCTCACTCAAGTCACACCTTTATTGTATTTTTGCATGTTCTGTAATAGTGTCAGTAACCAATTCTTGTTTGTATGTTATATGTAAATGATTGTGACAAATCAAGTTAAAACTAGAAAATACATGCATGCAGAAATCCTCGCCTTGCTGACAAAACCATTATATTTTCCGAACATGAAGTATCTAAAGTAGTTGTTATGGTAACACGATAATTTTTTAAGAATATTCTTACAAATGAAAAATCGCCTAAAAATATCACTTTTAAGGGAGCATTCATTTTTTAGCTGGGTGGGCCGGAGGAATTGGAGGTGGGTCAGCCAATTTTGATATGCTTCAAAGGGGTGGGTCTTTTTATAGTTTTGGTATACTAATGGAGGGGGTCATAAAAATAATCAGAGAAAAAATCACCAATATAATTTTATACAATTTGGAAATATTTGGATCATGAATGGTAAAAAGGTCCAGAATCTATCAACTATTTTGTCATCTATAACAATAAAGCAAAATTCATTTGACGCTCTGTTCACACAGTCCATAGGAAAACATTTCCATGATATGTTTGTGATGTTACTCTGAGTGCATATCCACACCGGGCGAGCTTGAAAAATATGCCCGGCCACGGTGGCCGGGCATATTTTTCAAGCTCGCCCGGTGTGGATATGCACTCAGAGTAACATCACAAACATATTATTCACCTGAGTACACAACACCAGCACAGAAAAAAATTCATATTACAAGAACACATTGGTATTGAAGGAACTAGATACTGTTCCGAAATATCACTTACTCGAACAGTCCTGACCGCGTAGCTCAGTTGGAGGAGCATTGGGCTGGTGTTCCAAAGGTCGTAGGTTCGAATCCCACCGTGGCCGGGCATATTTTTCAAGCTCGCCCGGTGTGGATATGCACTCAGAGTAACATCACAAACATATTATTCACCTGAGTACACAACACCAGCACAGAAAAAAATACATTTCCATGATGTTCGTCAATTGACCTTTTTATCCGTTTTTGTGTGAAAACATGAATGAAAGAAAACGCAGGACCGTAGCATGATTTCAAAATCATGCATGATTTCAAGGTCTGCATGACTTCAAAATCATGCAGCCTTTATCAATTTAAGCTTTATTAATTTTAAGCGGATACATTATCCATGACAAACTGCAAAGATGTTTAGGAACGAATTTTCCCTAAGTCTCATGTTATTAGTATATTTTGTGTAAAAAAAAGTAAAAAAAAAGTCTTACTGTGGTCTATATATTGAACACAAAATAAACTGCAAAGAATGAAGATAGTACCCACAGTTTCCTGCAACTTATCCTAGTTATCCAATATATAGTAAATTAAATGCGCCTATATAGTAAATTAAATACTACCAAATTGTAAATTTCGACATACTAAAACACTGTTTTCTGACCATCAGAATTCTGTCAAATCTTCCCCCCAAAGGCCAGGAAATGGCATTTCAGAGACTCTAGATTTAAAAATTTCCTCGGGCCTTCGGCCCTCGCTTTCAGCCCCCAATCAAAAAGAGCTTCCTACGGTCCTGAAACGCTATGGAAACGACACCGTGTGGATTAATAGTTAGGATGAGGGGTGAAAAAATGTTCAGTAAAAAAAATAGGGGGTCATAATTTTTTATCAACTATTGTCTTGGTAGTTCCAAGTTTTCGCATGGAATTAGACATCAGTTCCTCCGGCCCACCCCCCAGCTAAAAAATAAATGCTCCCTAATTACAAAATTATCAATTTCCCAACATATATATATATATATATATATATATATATATATATATATATATATATATATATATATATATATATATATGGTAGGTATGATATTATACGTAATATAAGCTTCAATTTAAGGCAAAATTCAATCACAAACGCTTCGCAAAACGTTTTAAAGTGTTCTTTATAAAACTATAAAACTGCCTTTAAGTTAATTAAATGGCTTTATCGATAAACTTTGAGTTTGTAATAAAATGATTTCAAATTCTCGCATGCAAATAATTTTGCTTTCTGTTGGGTTTTGTACCGTTGCCATCGCTCTTTCTCGAATACGAAGCACAACATATAATTATATCTATAAGATTATATCTATAACAAGTATTTTGACATATCACATTCTATTACCATAAATGGTATACAGTTTGGTACATGGAGCAACTATTTGTACTGGAATTTGTGGTATCCAGAGATTACATTTTACATACATACCTATAGTAATCAATGTCATTCATTAACTAATAATCTTATTATCATTGTCAACAGAATATAAAGAGCATATTCTAACATTTTCTTTTTTATTCATTTAAAAAATTCAGTATGAATAAAAAAGGGAATCAATATTAAAGATACAATGAAATTATATGCTGTCTTGTTTAGTTGTTTCATATACGCAAAGGCCATCGGGTTGTAAAGCAATTATAAAATCAATATTTAAAACAAACTTACCTTCGTTAACGTCGGCTCCCTTCTTTTAGCCGATTCTTACGCCCTTTATTTCTTGAAATTTAAAAAATCTTGCAAAAAATGCGAGCAACAATGAAATATATTTGCAAGAAATTTATCAATCATCAAATCAAGAAATGTTTGCTATTTCGCTGTCGTCATGCAGTCGTTATAATGCAAACTTTTAAATTGGACCAGGGCGCAGTAAAACACTACTTTACTCAGTAAAACAGTGTTTTACTGCGCCCTGATTGGACCAATCACAGTGTTCGCTATTCATGACAGTCCGCCATATTTTTGAGATCAGTGAGGATGACCACCCACGCACAGTGACCACTGAGCTGTAGAATAACTGGAGGACTGCTCCTATACTTCGTTCAGTGAACGAAGTGTCGCCAAAAAAATGGCGGATTTTGATGAAAAATGACGCCATTTCCATGACTACTGGTCTCTAAATTCATGGTAATTGCCACAAAACAAGGCTCAAATATGAGCCCGCCGCAGTTTTCACCCCTTGTTTTTATAAAAATATTTCGGCTTTTTGCAGTGAATCACTGAATCCTTGTTGTTGTGATATTTTTTACTTATTTTTTCGACTGTTGACCATTTGTTCAAAGATGTGGAAGCCGTACACGTTAATTCTCGTCCGTGGAGCGTGAAAGACAACAAACAACTATTAAAACCTCTTGAAATGTGGGCAAAAACGATACTTCAAGCCAGAGCAAACATCCGTATTTATCAGACTATAAACAGGTATTTTATCGAGGTATTTATAAATATTTCAAAATGCACATTACTATTTTTAAACATTTCATGAAAAAATGTTAGGAATAAATGGTAGAATGTACTCTATTTTTTAGAAAATAAGCCACGAGTATTTATAATGTGGTTGACTGGTTGTGGACGAACCTTTTAACTTTAAAATATAATAATTTCATCCCTCGATCCCAAGGAATTGAGTACATGTATATGAATTTGCCAAATATTTGACATGAAACAATGATGTGCTAGTGTATTACAAAAGAGGGAAGTAAGGTTTTATAGATTTAGCCAAGGCAGGCTTTTGCCATGCATGAGCTTGTGGTGAACTGGTGCAGGACAAAGCTCAGCTGATCTGAAAATGCATGTTTTGCCCAAGTTTGTATATTGTGTGCTCTCTGATAGTTTGTTGTATGTATCTTTAAGAGGTCCCTATCCCTATGAGTATATTGACTCAAGTGCTGGCATATTTCTGGTGTCCCTGAGGTAAGGGTTGTTAATATGACAGCTAGGCCAGTTTTATAAGCAAGCTAGACCTCACTGTGTGGTTATTTTTATAGTGGAAATTCCTTTCAAATTGTATGGACAACCTGACTGGCTCAGTTTTCAAATCTCACCTGAACAAGGCAACCTCTCAGTTACACCGGGGAGATATTTTATGGCTATAAACACTAACTACATGGACTAACTTGAAAAAATATTGTGTCGGCAAAGAACTAATAAATTATTCTGCCAGCCTGGCTTCCATATTGATAGCCCTATGGCTATAATCTATTCTTAGCCTCCTCCGCAGGCCTCTCTATGGGTTTTCAGTGGTGTATAACTTTACTTTTTTGACCACTTTGCCCTTAGTTGCCCTGAAAAAAATTCACTTGCCATCAGACAATAGCCACTGGGGTACCTAGATAAGAAGGTAAATTTAGGGGACAAAATGTCAACCAGTTCAATATGGCTGTATATTATACTACCTCAGATCTAAAAGTTTGGCCCACAAAAAACAAAATTTGAATCAAGCACATGCACTATAAAAAATTTATCCGACAATGAAAACATGACTAATTCAGGATGCCCAGCTTCTTGCGGAAAGGCGACTTGCTCAATTGGGCAAGCAAGATAAACGTTTACTTGCCCATCATGATATATTACACACCTCTGGTTTTAGCCTGCAAATGTGTTCCTACCACCCGATTCCTCGGGTGAGATATCTATGGAGGAGGCTACAGTTCATGCCACTGTTGTTAGTGAAACTCCATACCAAGAAAAATGTATTGTAATGTTTCAAAATTAATTAAAGACAAAAATTTGCTTGATTTTGTACATTATTTATCTTAAACTTGCTAATTTCATAATTATTCTTTGACGATGCAGTAACTGTACAATCAAGTTAAATGTAATACTAACAGTATTATTAAAACTAAAGCTCATGGATTATATTTTTTGGCTGTTTGTAGTACATATAACACGTTCCCACAAAATTATAGAGAAAAGTCATTGTTAGTTCTGCCAGTTAGGTCTGGCAAGAGCTAGTGCATGGACCAGCAGCACCACTACTCTTGCTATTTGAACATTTGAAAGAACTTGTATATTAATTTCTTGTCCACATGACTTACATCAGTTTCGCCCTAAATGAAAAATGGCCATTATACATATAAAAAGTGACAGTACCATATGAAGACACTGAAGATGTATTGGATCACAGATCCCAGACTTCGATTACAGGGAAATTTACTGTGGAGCAGAGCCCAAACTGTCCAGTTAGACATTATTGATATGTTAACCCATTGAGCACCAGTGGCTCTCCAGTTCACAAGTAAAATTGTCTGGTGTTTGACAGAGTAAAATAATAAAGTAGGGTGCATTAGGGCACAATTTACAATTTAAATCTAATGGTTTATTAATATGGTACTATGTCAAATAAATTGACTCACTCGGTAATTTTTCACATATATAGGTTTTGACATTTATAAGCCGTCTAATATGCCAGGCAATTTTACTTGTCAAGGGGACAATTGTCCATTATAAATAAATTAATTGCATTTCTTAACTATCCGATCCCAAAGTTTCATTTTACATTACAATATAAATAATGTCTAACTGAACAGTTGGGTTCTACTCCAATACTGGGAACACCCCCACTGAAGATGCTCTCAAACATGTTATCAATCATCAATTTGATTGGTTAATTGTCAGGGCACAATTTTGGTCAATGCCAAGGGCAGTGAATATGCATCAATTGGCTGGCACATACACACCCTTCATTCCTACAAATACCTAACTACAATTCTAATGGCTGTATAATTTATGGAACTCTGACAAACTATGTTGGGCAGATGAATACCATGTAAACATTCAAATGCTTGAGTTCATTCATTAGCATTTTTGATGGGCTGAGCTGTTGGAATCCCCTATGCTGCAATGAAAAATACCTTTCCAAAAATAAGTCCATGGGCTAACACAGAGGGACTTAAATTTGGGAGAGGGCTTATATTCAGAATTTCTTATGGTGGGATTCTACCCAGGAGGGCTTATATTTCGGGTCTGTCATTGGAGCTTATATTCAGAGGTTTATGGTTATTGCTTGATTGCAATGGGTATTGGATCATTTGAATGGTTTGAACTTGATTTCTTTGATCTAGCAAAGCAATTTTTCCCTTGCCTGTTTATGTTGTAGAAGTGACATTTAATATAACTACACAGTATTTAATTAGTTAAATTATAAGTAACTGCTACAAGAACCAGGCAACTGAGGCAAGGATATATATACATCACTCAAAGTTTGTCAGGGAAAATTTGGTTTATATTTATATAAACACTAAAGTCTGTAGTACTATTAAAATCAATATAAGTGCACAGTAAGGATTTTGACACCATAAGCAGCCTTTATTAAAACCATATGAAAACACAGAGGCTAGTGGTAAATCAAAAGATCAATAAAATTTACAGAATTCCCAACCATTTTCCTGTGGAGATTTGTATTTCTATCGAGTTTTATATTAATGAAGCAAGCTAGAATATAGAAATATTCAAATATAAAAATCTTACCGGTGAATAAAATATTCTTCTGGTACTTGTTTAGAGAATTCTCATACATACGAGCGGCGCTAAAATGCAGTATCCGTTGTAAATCAAGCAAATTGGAAGAAAAATATCAAGATTTTTAGTGAGATTTTTTCCTCAAAAACAAAATTTTTAGGCTCAAACCAGGGGGGTGAAGTACGTTGTTGAAAGCTTAGAATCGCGGTTGGGACAGTGGTAGTTGCCATGAATCTAGGGACCAGTAGTCATGGCAATGGCGTCAGATCCGCCATGTTTTTGGCGACACTTTTTCATGTCGAGCAGGTCCTCCAGTAATATAGTATAGCTCAGTGACAGTGACCCACGCCCGCGATATTTAATGAACTTTAGACTTCGCTAATGCTTTCGTTTCCCCGGGTGTAAATAGCCGGGGTGAATTAGTACCCTCGCACGGTGCTTCGCGCCGTCGGCTCGGGAATTAAAATAAAAGAAACATCCGATAACTATATTTTAGTTTGCAGTTCTTGTACTATTATAACTTTTTATAGTTACATTTACTATTTTATTATATTTCAGAATTGTCAAGTATATTTAAAAACGAAACCAACTGTATAAACTAAAAAATAAAGCTGAATCAGAGTCATTTTGAGAGGTGCGCAGAAATACTTTAGATTTTGAACGCTTTTGATAGCAAATACGTGAAAATTGAAAAAAATTGCTTCTTATACATATGTAAAATGTTAAAGCATAACTAAAAGCTATATGAATTGATTCCCTTTTCATGCTCAATAAAAATTTTGATTACAATCGAACCTTGATCCAACCACTAGTCCGTGCCACAGATCTTTCTAATGGTAAGGTCTGTGACACATGCATAGGCTATCCAACCAATGGTAATTTTAATGGGTATAATTTTAGGTCATTATCTACCTATACTACCTTGCAGGCTTGTAGTTGGTTGATTATAACAATGAAAGACAATAAAACTATAGAAATCATCTTTCTAAAGAACAAGTCACGAATAATGATAACCATTTTTGTTTTCTGAAAGCCGAATCACAAAATATGGTCATTTTAGGTAGATCTTTACCCATTTTAGAATCTAAAATTCTTACTACATGCATGGTTATTATAGATTTTCCATACAGTAAATTAATAAAAACGATGATGTTTGGTATTTGGTTTGTTCGTTAATGATGTTTAGTATTTACCATAATAAAATAGCCTTTTAAAAGGTTAAAAAAATTGGTAAAAAGCTTAAAAAACCCGTGTTTCTATTTAACAATTAGTTGCCGAAGGCGAGGTGATTACAAGCCTATACTAACTCAGCCGAAGGCGAAGTGAATATAGGCTTGTAATCACCGAGCCTGAGGCGACTAATTGTTTTAGTATAAATTTCCAGGTGTTTACAAACAATAATCCACACAACTTTATAAAAATTCACTTCAAATAAATTTATTTTCGCTACTAGAAAATACATGCATGCAGAAACCCTCGCCTTGCTGACAACAACCATTGTATTTTCCGAACATGAAGTTCTAAAGTAGTTGTCATGGTAACACGATAATTTTTTAAGAATATTCTTACAAATGAAAAATCGCCTAAAAATATCACTTTTAATTACAAAATTATTAATTTCCCAAACATATATACGTTAGGTATGTTATTATACGTAATATAAACTTCAATTTAAGGTAAAATTCAACCTCAAACGCTTCGCAAAACGTTTTAAAGTGTTGTTTATAAAACTAAACTGCCTTTAATTAAATGGCTTTATCGATAAACTTTGAGTTTGCAATAAAATGATTTCAAATTCTCACATGCAAATAACTTTGCTTTCTTTTTTATTTAAAAAATTCAACATAATAAAAAAGGGAAACAATATTAAAAGATACACTGATATTAATATATGCTATCTTGTTTAGTTGTTTCACATACGCAAAGGTCGTCAGGTTGTAAAACAATTATAAAATCAATATTTAAAACAAACTTATCTTTGTTAACGTCGGCTCCCTTCTTTTAGCCGATTCTTTCGCCCTTTCTTTCTTGAAATTTACAAAATCTTGCAAAAATGTGAGCAAAAATGAGATATATTTGCAAGAAATTTATCAATCATCAAGTCAAGAAATGTTTGCTATTTCGCTGTCGTCATGCAGTCGTTATAATGCAAACTTTAAATTGGACCAATCAGTGTCCGCTATTCATGACAGTCCGCCATATTTTTGAGATCAGTGAGGATGACCACCCACGCACAGTGACCCACGCCCGCGATATTTGATGAACTTTCGACTCCGCTAATGCTTTCGCTTCCCCGGTGTAAATAGCCGGGGGGAATTAGTACCCTCGCACGGCGCTTCGCGCCGTCGGCTCGGGGATAAATAGTTTGTTTACAAAATTTAAATCTCAGACACGGCTCTGTGTCGCGTTGCGACTAAGCCAGTTTTTTTCCAAATAAAAGCTAGCACGTAAAGTTTAATATTTTACCTTGAAATAATTTTAAACCATATTTTGTAGCTTGTTTGGGTTTTTACGGAATGCTATCTTCTTTAATTTTGGCAATTTCCTCCTCTGTTACTACGGCAAAACGAGCAGCCATTTTGAAAAAAAGCTATACTACACTGACCAGTGACTATCACTTCAGAGACAGTGAATCTTGACCAATCAGAATGGAGAAAAATCAATAGTGACCTGAAAATTTATACTAGTAAAACTCGATAGAAACAGGGAAATCTTCGCGTGGGTTGAGTGGATTGCGCGAGAGTTTAAATTAAACGGACAAAATACAAACAATATTTAATATTAAAAAAAAGTTGGAAAACGTGCGAAAACGCCGATCCGAAGAATTTAACGGCCCAAGCACAAAATACAAAGTACAATATAACAGCATACGTTGTATCTGTTACTTTTATAATACCAAGGTATAAGATATTTTAATTTTACTTTGACTTTTTCATGTTTACTATCGTTTTAATCGTTTCTAATCATGTTTAGTATAATTACATAGGTAATTATTGAAAATTTTCCACGCTGATTGGTTGCCGTTGAGGTAATTATAACGCCTCTGTATAACGCGATAATCACCTACGCGATTTTCAAAATGGCGGCCGAAGCAGTTTTGTCAATTAAATGCCGAAGAAATGTGTATTTATTACTTTTTTCCAAATAATCACCTATGAAATTATACTAAAACAATTATTGACCTCAGGCTCGGTGATTATCGTGAATAAAAACCTCGACTTTATCTCAGTTTTTATTCACTGAAAATCAACTCGCCTTCGGCGAATAATTGTTAATCATACTGCTAACTATTTAAAACAGTACTTTCTTTGCAAGCATGTTGTTATTGTGTTGTGACCCTGTTATAAAGCGCTTTAACAGTGGTATACTTGTTTTATATTTGCCAAATAGCATCGCGGCTATGCTTAATTAATCTTTACACGAACGTGTAAGATGACGTGTAAGTTTTTAAAAGGATATTTAATAAAGGAAATAGAAAACATTTTTTCCGTGTTCCTATAGAGTTATAGAAACGCTTGGCAACCATAATGGCGGTTTGAGTCCGCAACGCCGTCGGAAGTAAATCAATTGAGTTGGGGGGCTCAAGAATAAATCTAAATAAATCTAAATTGCTTTCGCACTTTTCTAGTTCTTTTGTGTGTTTTGCTTATACAAATGGAAATTACTGGTCGGGGACGTGTTCGAACCCCCTTCTCAGCCCCGCCGCCTGCGCCGCCACCAGCTCCTCCTCGAGCCCCTCCTCCGGGATGGTTGCTTGGCACAGCTTTCACCAGCTCCACATTCGCAGATAAAACGTTTCCAGGGCTTCTGGGGGGAGTTGAATGGTTTACATATTGTGTTCTCGGGACAGAGATCAGATTGTTGTTGACAACAATTGTGCTTCTTTGGACAATGTATGGTTGAACAGTGGTCGTCGAATATCTAAGAAGATAAAAGGCATTGTATTTTACACCCAAGTGAGATCGTCTTGCATTGGTAGAGTAGAATGAGGGCTGGCCATTGAACGATTTCTATGTACACTGACTGGCCCGAAAATCGATGAGGCAAACTCGGATCGGAGAATTGGAATGATGATATCGATGTGGAATTCAAAACTGTATTTACACCGAGGATTGGGCAAAGAGCGAGCTATGCTCACAGGCTGGACAGGACCAAGATTATCGTGCATGGAATTCAAATAAAGTAATACTGTTGGCTCTATCTTTTCAATCAAACATTAACAAGAGCGAATTTAAGACGTAACGATGTGAGACAGAAAATTGCATGGAAAAGTTATGACGAATCTTAAAAACGTTATCATACCTGAGCATTTCGCATCTCGTACATAGCATAGATACAGGTATCATTGTCATGAAGCAATGAGCTGTTCTCTTCCTTGTGATTTGAACACAGCTGACATTTTGTCCCTCCACAAATTTGAAACGACTGACACCGACAGTCCTCTAAACAGTGCTCCAGACAATCTGCTATGTTTCCAGTGTCGAATGTTTCCCCGATATATGAGTCGTCAAACCTTTTGTTTTTTACTGCTTTTATGGTCAATTGTGGTCGACTGTTGAGCGCCAACGTGTAAGAGAGTGTTGCCAAAATGATGGCTGCCAAACTACGAGAAAAGAAACTTGTATAGACTATAGGTCACTTTCTGACAGATACTCATTAATCAATTGTCAGATGAATGATATTCAGTAATTATAGGCCACTTGTTATTTGTACTGTACATGTTAAATTTAATATGAATTTTAAATTCAATGAAATGTTAATCTGTGTAGCAGCTAAAAGGTGAAATATACAGAATCGAAAACATTCAATATTTTAAAATATAGCAAAAAGGACTGTTAATAACATATCCTGCATAAAAATTTTAAAACTATACGTAATACCATATGTTAATACTGCCATGCGAATTCTAAATATCGCTAAAATGTCTAAATATTAAGATAATGAATAATTCATGAGTTAAGATACCTGAAGTAAAAATGAGCTTCGAAATCTATTAAACTTTTACACGCAATTAAATTGACATGATTATTATTACGAAGAGTATAATTGACTAAGTTCTCACGTCTATCAGGAACGAGTTCGTGCAACTTGTGTTTTGGGTAAACATGTTCTAAAGGCTCTTGTAAAATGCGAACCATGCACTGTAAATTCAATAAAGTCTAAGCGACCTTCATAAAAAAAACTTTGTCGTTCTGGGGGCAATAATATTTGCTTTTTGACGCTGATGTGTCAACGCTACAAGTCCGGGACAACTATTTTCTTCGTTCTGTCAGCATGCAAAATATATATCAAGTAAATTTTACCAATTTCCTGCCAAGCCTTTGATCGCTGCGAGGAAAGACTCCCTGAAGCGTGACTTGCGAACATGCACGTGGCCCAGAGGACAGAATATAGACCTTACAGAAGGCCGACTCGATGCACAATGATTCGTCATCAAAATGCACTCGCCATGTTCGTCATAGCCGCCAGTGCGCTTACGAGAGTCATTCACCCCCTGAACATCACTTATTTTGGATATAAAGGCAGACTTAACCAGTTTATTAATAAAGAATTAAAGTGCACGATGAAACTGAGAGACAAAAAGCTGAGAATTTTTCGCCTCTGACGTAACGCGGAAGATTGGGATGTCTATAGGCAGCTTAGGAATTCTATAAAAACATCTTTAAGGTTACAGAACACCTTTGGCCCGTTTCATACGCCGTACTTCACATGTGCCGAATACATTAAAAACAATAGGTAATGAGCTGAAATGCCTCATGAGCTATTGTTTTTAATGTATTCGGCACATGTGAAGTACGGCGTATGAAACGGGCCTTTGAGTGTTAATTTTCCCTAAAAATTTTTTATTGGTTTCAATGAAAGCTTTAGACTAGTTCTACTATCTGACCAAGTTTGAACGAAAAATGTTGAAAACTCGCAGAGTTATTTAGTAAAATACATTTCGCTGCAATAAGAAAAACATTGAAAATGTAATATTCAAATTCAATTTTCTCCCGAAAAATTTTACGGTAATTACTGATTTTCAAACGAGTTGTGCTCCTGCGGGTTTTAACCAATTTTTCTCAAATTTTCACAGGACATAGCTAAATACGTCAGTTTCAAAATTGTATTCGGCTTTTTCTTAATTTTGGATATTTTAATAATAAAGAGCAATTGACTCAAACAATTTAGAAATATATTGCAGTCGTCAAAGAAATCGCCATATCAGCGGAATGACGAAATAAACAAAAATTTCCGAACACAATTTTTTAGAACAACTATTTTACTGTATAAAAATGATATTTTCATAAATATAACTATAACTTATTTTATTGTTTGTTAATTTTACAACTTTACCATATTTTGCATGCACTGGCGAACATTTGGTGAAAATTTGATGAAAATCGGACTGATATTGAGCACGCAGTAGCGATTTTTCGCAAAACGCCAAAAAGGGTGTCCTGTAACCTTAAGAGCAGCAGGGTCCAACTTTGTCCGGAATCAAATTGAGGAATATAAAGGTAATTAAAGATCTATGACCATGTGGAAAGTGGTTAGGGGGTGTCTGCCGAGCAAAGATTCAGAAAAACCCGTTTACCAAAAAGACCACAAAATTTAGCCAATGAATTTAATGAATATTTTGCTTCTGTGGGGAAGATTGCAGCCGACAAGGTCAAGAGACTCGCGGAAGTTAACAACATTCAGATAGCAACTGCTTTACCACCTGCAAGACACCGATCTTCTCTTGATCTGTTTGAATTTAGAACAGTCACACCCGATGAAGTTAGAACAATTATTTTAAATAGTCCATCAAACAAAGCTCCAGGTGCCGATAAGATAAAAATATTCAATTCATTAAAGATTCACTTGAAGTGATTTTAGATCCTGTTACGGATATTATCAACTGTTCCTTGATGATGTCAACATATCCTTCAATGTGGAAGATAGCAGAAGTGGTACCGCCACACAAGGAAGGGAATCCTGAAATCGCTTCAAATAATCGACCGATTTCAGTGCTGTCATGTTTGTCAAAAATATGCGACAAAGTCGCACTGAATCAGTATACAGAACATCTAACAAACCACAGATTATTGACGGAGCATCAAAGTGGTAACCAGAAAAAACATTCTACCGAAACACTTAACATTGCAGTGACAGACATGTTGTTGGAAGCTATGGATAATAAACAGTTATCTATATAGTTATATTGTTGGATATGTCGAAAGCCTTCGATAGTGTTGATCACAACATGCTTCTTCAAAGAATTCTAAACCTAGGCGAATCTTCTGCAGTGGATAAGTGGTTTAAAAGTTACTTGCCTGACAGATGGCAATATGTTAGAATTGGAACTACTTCTTCGGCGCCTGTTGCATTGTCGTACGGAATTCCTCAGTCAAGGCTCTGTTCTATCGCCGTTTTTATTTAATAATTATATACACAGATAGCTTGTCTTCAGTTCCCAACAGTTGTAGTCTTGAATCGTATGTTGGCGATTCGAAAACATTTTTATCGTTTTCATTGTCGCATATGGAACACTCGTTACTGCATATAGAAGAGGTTCTACACAGAATTTTTGAATGGTGTTGTAACAACAGCCTTCTTGTAAACCCAGAATTGGCCAGAAAAGACCAAAATGTTGGTGGTTGGTACACGGCAACTCATGAATCAATTGGAATCTTCCGTCCATATTAATTTTATGGGAGAAAATGGTAAGAGGTAAGGATTTGAACTGATTTGGGTATGCTTTTGGATTCCCATCTAACGTACGACAAACATATACAATCATTGACATTGTCCTTATCGTGTATCTCAAAATTGCTTTAGATTGGTCGTGTTTTCACAGAGATATACTATATACCGAGCCAAGGATTCGAGCTCGGAATTCGAGCTCAAAATTCGAGCTCGGAATTCGAGCTCGGAATCTAAGTTTTATTATAGTCTAGGACCTGTATACGAGTTTGTATGCGTTTCACTTAGCACAGGTAATCTCAACTGTTTTAGGGTAAAATGATCATGGCAGTCAACATGGCATATGTGCCAAAACCTGAATCCGGGACAAAATTCCTGAAAATGATCCCGCCCTGAAACAGCAGTGTCGACATAGCTGTAACTTCCGAAAAGGAAAAGCGACAGCCTTTCTCAAGTGTTATAGTGTTCAGAAGGGTTGCTTTTTAGGGATGGTCAGTAGCCTGAAATGTCAGGTGTTCTCCCCGCTTGAACCTGACATTTCAGGCTAGGGTGGTCAGTGGAAGGAACAATTTGTCTAAGTATAATATTTTACAAGAAAATGACCATGCACCATCCCAGGTAAATTGCTAATTATGCATAAATAACTAATATGCCTGGCAGAAGTGAAATATCCCTATTTCCTAAAAACAAATATCATGAGGATTGTCGTAAGGATTATCATTGTTTTCTTTAAATAATACCATATTTTGCCATCTTGTTTGCTTTTTATCACCAACTGAAATCTGGCAAATATCATCCAGTTGTTGCACTTTTACATAACATGGTTGAAGAAGATTTCAAAGAAGATTTCATCAGGTTTTGAAACAGTGCAGTGTAATTATCTTCGTTATTGTGTCCTTCGATATATTTTCGTGAAATACTGAAATATGGCGCCATTTAGTTAAGCCCCAGAGGGTCGGGCATAGGTGGGGCATTAGATTTTTTGGGCAAATTTTCAATCAAATGCCCCACCGTCGGGCAATAAATATTGGTCAAATGCCCCACCATTTTGCAATAAATTATATAAGTGATTCGGTTCAAATTGCCCCAGCTCGAGGCCAAAATGCTAATCAAAATCCCCAGGGTGGGGATGCAATTGATGATCAAATACCCCACATATGCCCGATTCCCCCCCTCCTGGGGGTTAACATTGATAGGTGCATTATAAATTACATTGGCTCGCCGCTTCTCTGCCCGATAAATGCCACTTATTCGTCTTGCTGTGTATTTAGACATTACAGTATCCAATAGTACTTCATTGTAGAATAAAACTTGTTGAATATATTAACAATCCAAATTCGAAAAGAAGTATTAATTTAAAAGTCACGCGCAAGTGTTAATTTAAAAGTCACGCGCACAGGGAGCAGAGGAGTCACTAAACTCTAGTAAAACAATACAAACGCCGTCTTACCTTGTTAATTGTAACATATTTCATTGTAAAATCCCCATTAAAATACATATTTTACAATTTATAGTCTGTTGAAATTGTCGTGAAACCATGTGAAACCATATAAACTTTATAAACATTGTTTGATTTAGTATTCGTACTTCATGTAACATGAACACCGAATGAACCGTATACTCATTTCACATTCTCGCTGGCGGCTCGGCATTGTTCGTTAGCTTTTCGGAAAATACGAGTCTACGGTCCCTCCCTCTGGGTAATTCAAGGCAGAGTATAGGTCTCCCGAAAAGGTCTTTTACTTAAAAAAAAATCCATACAATTTGCTTTAAAATGCAATGTTTTGACATGCTCTGTAACTTGGGGGAACTGCTCAAAAACACTTTTACTTCGCATTCTTCGACAGCAAAAGCGTGCAGCACGTATTATTCTAGTCCGCCGACTTTTCTACTCCTTCTGTTATTCATTTTCCCAGATTCGAATAACCCCAATCTTCGACCTTATCCCAGTGCTCCGTGATTTAAGCAAATGTTTAAATTCTTATCTTGTATTCGACAACGGGCTCTGACTAGAGCTTGCGAGTATGACCTTCAACCCCCTTTCCCGCGTACTGACTCTGGCAAACGAACATTTCTGTACAGTGCTTCCATTCTTTTTAATTGCTTAGATAGCGATTGCAAGCAACTTGTGCTTCGCCATATTGCTCTTCATATACTAACGCCAAACAAAGAATTCCGCATAAAATCTTTCTTAACAAGTTTAACCTTACTATAGAATCCAAGCTCGAATTCCGAGCTCGAATTCCGAGCTCGAATTCCGAGCTCGAATCCGAGCTCGATTCCGAGGTCGAATCCGAGCTCGATTCCGAGCTCGAATCCTTGGCTCGGTAAATAGGTATCCTCTGTGAAACACAACTTTGATCAGTCAACACTAGCTACAATCATCAATACATTAGTCATGAGTAAAATTAACTATTGTTCAACAGTATGGTCTAATACGTCAGATGGCAACATAAAAAAGATTCAATTAATCCAAAATTGCGCCGCCCGATTAATTACAGGGGTGCCTAAGTATGATCATATATCACCGACATTAAACACGTTAGGATGGTTGTCAATCAAAGAACATTTATTGTACAGAGATGCGTTATTAACATTTAAATGCATGAATGACAAAGCTCCACAGTATTATGCGATAATTTTGAACAATGAAGCAGAATTCATAACCAAGATACTAGAAGAAATGGAGACCTGGATATTCCAAAATATATAGGACATCATCGATCGGTCAAAGATCGTTCAAATACTGAGGGACTAAGACATGGAATGGCTAGATACAGAGCGGAAATCAATTAGTGTTTTGAATAATTTTAAGACGAAAGTTAAGACAATTATTATTGAGAAGCGATGTCCTTCTTTGTAACTTTTTAAACTCATAAACCATAATACATAGTACGTATAATTTTAGTTTGCGTAAAAACTTTGATAACATTGTTGTAAATATATATAGTCGATAACTCATAATTCCTCCTAAAATCCATGTAAATTGTCATTGAAAAGCCCATTTTAGGGAATGTCAATTAATAAATTCAAATGTTGTTGGCTTAGTGCTGAGCTGCTTGAATCAATTAGCCAATGAGAAACCATAATTTCTTCATCTGACTTTGAACAAAATGGAGGAAAATTCAAACGATTTTATGTCAATTATGTTGTTAAGTATAGTTTTCCCAACGTGTGCGGTCAAAATGCATATATAGCAGAGCTAGCCGCCACCGGTTAGCCTAGCAAGTTTCTAGTCTCGTGTGCGGCAGGCTTTACATTGACATCAGTGAAGTGTTAGACTTTCGAGTCTTCTCGGATATAAGGACGTTAAAGTCCGACGTTGGGAGATCTGCTCACCAACGAATAAGAAACTCATAAACAAAAACCAAGAAGTCGGCTTTGTGTAAGGTCTCTATTCTGTGGCCAAAGGCCGTTTCTTTTCGTGACCGAACCCACAATAGGGACCTTAAGCAAACCATAGTTAATAGAAATAAACATGGTTAGGAAGGCCAGTAAACTTCAAAGAATTTCCTATTCAAACTTCACCTGATGTTGAAATGTAATTCCGAGTGCACACATCTTTTGTCTTACGTTTATTAATATTCAAATATTAGGGTTCAGCGATTGAAACTAAGCTTTTTATTGGGTAATAGCCTCATTATACAGAATCCGAGTGCACAAATTTCCATAAACTTTGACAAAAACATAGAACAATGACTTTTGTCAAGCTTCCAAACCATGTTTATTTTCTACTAACTATGAGCAAACAGGACGGCAACGCGGCGACGACGGCTATTCACATAATGATATTTCTGATCTCGTACAAAAGAAATGAATAATTAAAAGCCCACGGGAGTTCGAGACGTTGAGTTAGGGATTTTTACAACGGCCGCAAAACAGAGATTTTCACGTCTCGTATACAACGCAAACATGCATGTCAAGACGCAATAAGTGAAACTACAAAATTGCTCAGCAGAAGCGTTTTTAACCATAAAGCCTTTGTTTTAATCTCTTCAAACTGAACTCAATTCATGCATACATGCAGTGGATAATACACAACAACTCTTTCTCGCAATAATTTATTTGAAGAAGTTTGTTTTGACTGTCGTCGTCGCGTTGCCGTCGTACATGCTTAAGCCGGTTTTCCACTTCAACCGTATCGTAGCGAAGCGTATTTCTTTGTTTCCTGACCACTAGAGTGGAACTAATGACTTCGACACAAAAGAAAATGCTACGGTACGTTACGATACGGTTGAAGTGGAAAACCGGCCTTAAAGGCCCACACAGCCGGACGCGATTCGGCAACGCGACGCGAACTTTCAGTTTTTTAAAAAAAAACAAATAAAACCGTCAACGGATAAAAATTTTACAAGATATGCAGACCAAATAGCTTAAATTGCTTAAGTGGTTCCGAATATTTGAAAAACATTGCAAATCTCGTCCCGTCTGTATGGGCCTTGAGGTCCCTAATAACAACTTCGTAAAAAAACGTGACTATAGGAAACAGCAGACGTGACCTATTTGAAATTCGTGTGACCGAATACAACATATATATAATAAAGTTTTACTGCGTTTTTCTTCCAGTTTTCCTATAATTTTCGCATTCAGTTGAGGTTCAAAATGGTTTCATTGCCTTTTCAACCTGCCTGTACTTGCTGCCTGCCTGTAAAGTATTCGAGTTAATGTTCTTATTGTTTTTTTTTTTATACATTCGTAACCAAGCAATTGGCGCCACAATAACTACTGTTGATATAACTGAAATTTGTGACGCTTATTTTACTTAATGCTTCATATGTTCCCTGCAGAAAATGACCAAGAGTATTTAGGTATTCCATCGTAGAGACAGTGGCATGCTTGTATAGGTTTTTGACTAAAATGCTCAGCAGCATTATTGCTGAACGTGGAATTTTTACGTAGTTTACTCTAAACTATGCTTCTGCAGTAACGGTAACCCAATAAAATAGTGGCGTTTTCTCTATCTCCATATATTAATCGGTGAGGTTTATACTGGATCTCAAGGGAGGAAAGTTTAAACAGAAATAATTTAACTTAAATTAATTTTAGACCGGTGATTATTACAACATTACTATTAAATTTTGAATGATGAAATTGATATATGTTCCACTGAAATATTGTTCAGAATTTAAAAAGTTTTGTTCAAGAGATGTTCTGCATGCTTTGCCAGAATGCACCGAACGATCAACTAACTTAAATTCTACGTGCGATTACAAGAATTTTACGATATCCCCCTACAAGTACGCTTGCACTTCAGAATATTATTTTATAATACAAGTACAATCCATCAAATATTTCAATCAACCTTTACATATAAAAATTTTTCATGGTAAAATGATTGACCCCCTACCTCAAATGACCTTGCGACATTTTTCTCCGATATAATTCTTGCCTAATCTTAGATTTGTAAAAGAGCGTCGTCTTTGGCTCTAGCTGTCTTGCACAGGTGACCAGTTGCGTAGCGAACCCGACAATACAGTATATATAGTCCCGCTATGCAAATTTCAAATTATTATCATTATTCATTTCTTTAGAAATTGATTGTTGTCGGATTTATAACTTTAATTTTATTATAATATATGTGTGCTGTAAATATGTTGAAACTGTGTCTTGCAAAATTATACTAATAATTACTACTTAATCTTATTTCAATTAGTTGTGTGACGCATGTATGTCAAAGATAATTGTAAGTTCGTTATAGATAAAGCTGAATTCAAGCCAAAGTATGTTAATAACATTATTGTATTATTGCATGATGAAAATATGTAGGTACGGTTTTCCGAAGTTATAAAATGTTATGACGAACGCTAATTTAGTTAGAATGGTTAGAGGTCGTAAAGTAAAAGACCGGATTGTTGTAATTAACGTATAGTACAAGTTGTGTGAAATAAACTTTGTAAAACGAAAAGTGAGTGTTGAACCAGCCGTTGAACGAAGCCAGCGAATTCTGCGACAATTGTTTCCACAGTCAATGAACACGAAAATATTTGCATAGCGGTATGTAGAGCTTGTCAGGTAATTTTGTTAAATAATGAAGTCAAGTAATCATTCATGCCCGACTTCGCTTCGGCATAATTTGTCATGACTGATAGTCTATTTTGGTGTAAGACATGTTGCCAAAATGAATGGCGGCCAAACTATAGAGGAGAAACTTGTATAGATCAGCTTCTGACAAAGACTCATTTACATGTTGTCAGACGAATGGCATCCAGTAATTATAGCTCACTTGTTATTTGTACAGTACTGCTCAGAAATAACCTAACAGAAAACGCGTCTGGAAGGCGTTCCATTCGCATTCCATTCGCGTTCCGATCGCGTTCCACTTTTACCGGAACGCATTCCGGTTACACTAGAGACCTTAAGATTGACGTTTACGGCAAACGTCAAACCGCTAGCGAAGTTTTTGATTTTACAACTCTATTATAATAGTTTTTACACCAGTTTTGAAATATGTTAAATTTATTAAACTTGTGCTCTTTAGCAATGATTTAAGAAAGCAAATTAACCACTAGTCATGCCATTCACCAAAGCAGTAAATTAAGATTTGGCGTTTGAAGTTGGCGTTTGGCGTATAGATTTCATGCTTGAACTGCTACGAGGGCTTGCAGTCGTTAAAGCATGAACTTTATACGTCAAACGTCAACTTCAAACGCCAAATCTTCATTTACTGCTTTGGTGAATGGCATGACTAGTGGTTAATTTTCTTTCTTAAATCATTGCTAAAGAGCAGAAGTTTAATCAGTTTAACATATTTCAAAACTGGTGTAAAAGCTACAATAATAGAGCTGTAAAATCAAAAACTTTGCTAGCGGTTTGACGTAACACTCGTAACGAAACCGGTCATCGTCGGAAATCATCGCGATTTCCCTAGTATTAGTCAGCGGGAATATTGTAATGAAATATGATATCGCTTGTCGTAAATCGCTATAATGTTGACATTTTACTATATCTATCGATAGGATTTTTTTCACTGAATCGAATGGTGCTATTTTCATCTACATAGCATGCACTGAACCGAAGATCGTAAACAGCGAACCGCCGAGTTATCTATATATTCTAACGATTAGTTGTTACTCTGAATGGGGAGAAGTTCCTTCGGGAATCTCTGAAGGCACAAAACTTGGACGGCTATGGCAAATTGTATTTATGACAATGATTTCCGAATTTCCGACATAAGCACGTGGATATTCGTTAATGACTCAACAATTTCCAAGGTCGTGCAAAAAGGAATACGTAACACCAGAACTCGTCACTGCAGTGGAAGATTGGTCTAACATCTTCCAAGGAAGGTCTGCAGGTCTGTGAGACTTGTAGATTTCTGATGACTTCAATTTTTTGGGAGCCCGGCTTGAGACCACTAGCACTAATGATGTGACCACAGAATGATAATTCTGTACTTGTAATCTGGCACTTGTCTGGGTTGAATCGGACCCAGGTTTCTTGAGCACGCTCCATGACTGCATTCAGATAAGTATCTTATTAGTGCGGACGTTCGATAATTTGGCAGTCATCATTTCAATTTTAATTTCAATTAAATCATTCTCATTCAAAATGTTTCGCCGGATTAGTTCAGTTCTTCTGCTCATTGTCTTGTGTTAATTAACAACTTATCAAAGCAAATTTTATCACTGCACATTTTACTTTTATCACTGCAAAATTTGGTCATCACTGCACACTAAAATTAGGTATGTGTGGCACGGCAAAGTGTTCGAGTTAATGTTCGTCTTTGTTTTAGTTTTTTTTACATTCGTAACCAAGCATGAATTGGCGTCACACTTACTACTGTTGATATAATTGAAATTTTTTACCCATATTTTACCGCCTAAAGTTTCATATGTTCCCTGACCAAGAATATTTAGATATTCCATCGTAGAGACAGTGGCATACTTGTAGGTCTTTGACTAAAATGCTCAGCAGCATTATTATTAAACGTGGAATTATTATTTTGGATTTAGCGATGTCATAATTTTCTTGCTACATACATGCACTGGCGCCCAGCGTTCGTAGTTGAGATGATATCGATTCGGATGAAAAATAATCATATAAACTTAGTTTACTCTGGTTTAGATTTGCTTCTGTATAGTAATGGTGACCCAATAAATAGTGGCGTTTTAATACTGTATCTCTACCTGGTGAACTTTACTAGATCTCAAAGGAGGGAAGTTAAGTTTAAATAGGAATAATCTGACTTAAATTAATTTTTGACCGGTGAAAATTTCTTGCAAATCCTTTCAAAAAGAAAATTATACATCTTCCACTGAAATATTTTTCAGAATTTAAAAAGTTATTTTTAAGAGATGTTCTGTAAGTACGATTTGCCAGAATGCACCGTGCGATTACAAAAATTTTACGATATATATCCCATACAAGTACACTGGCACTTCAGAATATTTATAATACAAGTACAATCCATCAAATATATGCACCAATCAACCTTTACATACAGGGTGTATCAAAAAAAGTAAGACAATTTTGAAATTGCTCTCAATTCCACAATTCTGTTCATGAAATGTAATTTTTTATATGTATGGATTGCTTGAGTTCTTAAATTATGGAAAATATAAAAAAAATTGAAAATAGTAAATTTTGCTATCCAGGGGGGTGGTCAACTTTTGCTCCCCTAAAAGTGGCTTGCGCACGGAAATGACAAACGGTATTCTTTATTTGAGTTCACGTATGAAAAGTTCACTATTTGTTGCATTTATGATAAAATTTCGGCAGAATTTTACCGAGTGCAAATCCTCCAAAAAGCCCATGAAAACGTTACATTTTTCTCTGTTGGTGCTGTTCTTGCTTCATTATGAATTCATTTTTACTCCCATGAGAGTTCCGTGGAATTTCCATGGAATTTGTGCTTTCGAGTTGTTTGTGCCGAAACGTATTCTCTCGTATAATACCCCGTACACTTTGAAATGGCGATGCCACAATTTACCCCGCAGCAGAGAGCTTTGGCGATATATTCTTGAAAGAAATTGCGTTGAAATGTGACTCATTTTCTCTCATATTTGCAAGATCCGCAAGTATGCTTCATTTCACGGTTCATTTCTCGAGTAGTAAAATGATTTTGTGCTATTTGTTTAGGTTCCTTAAAAGTACTAAGATTAGTGTAGATTTTAGCATAAAAATCTCCGCGGGCAACAATTTTTACTTTTGGAAGAAAACGCCTGAAGAATCCCTAAAATGCGCCTTTTTCTTGAGAGCTATCTCAACTACTTGCGTGAGAGATCTGGTGACGAGTCTTAAAATTTCAAACAAATCAGTGATAACAAAAAAGTTAATAATACATAATTGTCTTCTTAATTTTAGAAGTGATATGTTTTTGAAAAAATCATGTCAATCATAACGCCCTAGCTTTAATTAAAACAATATCACACATATACCTGCCCTGCATGACTCAGTCCGTGTTTTAGCAAACACGTACTGCGTACTTCCCGTTGGAGGAAAGCAAGTTTTTGGGTTCGTTTTTCTTGACAAATTTTAAAGATGACTTTATTTGCACTTTAAAGCTTCCAATTTCAGTTATTAGTGCCTCGAGGAATTTATACACCCACCTTTAGTTAGTAATTTTTCTCAGCGAGTTTTTTTGCTAGAAACCGTGCTCTATTAAATTTTTATTTGAAGCAACGTAGTTATTTTGTTTCTTACAATTGTTCGTGGGAAGGTCAACCGGACCGATGAAATTGTAGTGTACACAGATCATATCGCGCCCTGCGGAGAAAATATAACATGCGAGAAATATAGCTTGCAATGAAGCAATTAGGGCACTGTTTCATCATGGTTATTTTTCTTATAATTGAATGTCTAAGAATTAGTATTTGTCGAGAAATCATATCTATGTTTTAACCTGCGGAGGTGGAACATGGGAGTGACATCCCGATCGAAGTATTACTGTACAATAACTAAGTCATATGTAAAAGTATTAATTCGATTTGTGTCATTTAAATTATCCTGGCCTGAATTTCGCACAATTCAATTTTCGCTCAGGGAAAACCCACCGGGAAATCATTCATAAAAATAGATCGCACAACAAGTACACAATCTTGCATTGCAACGCTTGTTATTAAACATTTTTGCTAAATTAAACCGGCAAAAATTTTCCAAATGGACAAGTGTGGAATAGGGACGTTGACCGGGACTGAGTGCGGTTCGATTTCCTTAAAAGGCTGTGAAGTAAGCGAGTTTCAATCGCTAAATGCGTGCCAACGCGATGTAACTGGCCATTTAAAAATGTTGAACCTCCGTAGAGAGGAAATATCTTCAGAGAAAGAGTTAATATTGCTGAGGGCAGGTGAATTAGTAAAGTTTCTTTATATATAACACTCTGACTTCTTTTATTAAATCATGTGCAATTTATTTAGGCATATTTGAGGGATTCGCTGCCGCGAATTTTATGGTATGTCCAAAACATCGACAATCCTTTGGTATTGAATGGCGAGGGCGGAAAAAGAATTGTCAAGTTCCAGCGCCTGTTGCATCCCACCGCTTTAAAAAGCATACTGGTGACCGATCAGTAAATAAGGAAATGTCGGAGAAAATATTCCACCTAACTGGATTGGTAATACCTATCGGTTCAGGTATACGTATATCTTTTCGTTTTCTTTGACTTGGTGAAAACATGTCAATCATAAACATCGTAAACATGTCAATCAAGTCCAAAGAATAGTATTCGCTTCCCGAAGACATGTCGCGCCATAACCCACAACAATACTAGTTCATGCATAATTAGCAATTATTGAGGTTAAGCATGATCCGAAGAATTATCAAGGACGAAATTTGACTTATACCGTTAACCTTTATATCACCTACAATGTTGTTTCCACTTTTCATATATTTACACGTTGCTCTTCTAGGAATCTGTCGACAATGCCGCGAAAAGTTGAGCACAAACAGCACAATCCTGCAGGGTGAACAGCGAGAAGAGGTAAACACTCAGGCCCGTAGCTGAGGGGGGGGGGCTGGGGGGGGGGCAGTCCCCCCACTCGGAAATAAAATTGAAATTATCCCCCCTTATTCCACATTTTTTGCCATGATATACAGTACTACAGTGACCGTAGAAGATTAATACTTGAGGCTCATAGTCATAACTCAATTTTTGTATGAAAATAGATTGCTTGTGGCCTAAAATAACCTCATAGGCGTAGAGTATGAGGGGGGGTGCTTTGGGGGTTCGAGCCACTCCAGAAATCTTACACCGGGGCTTAGCCCCTGCAGACGTTTTGCAGAACTAATAGCTGTTAATGTTGTTATTTTTTTTTTGGGGGGGGGCTAAGTACCGAGATTTGGCATAAAAAATTGAGATAAAGTACCTGGAAAGCAATTGCAACGTACTCGTCCGGAAAATTTTTTTACCTAAAAAGTTGTCGACGGGGGGGGGGGTCGAGTCAGTGCCCCCC
>CACRXK020006085.1:0-12500 GCA_902702795.2 Paramuricea clavata
TTTTGAAGAGGGAGCGGTATGGTCTGACGAAATGATGGGAAAAGTAGACAAGGTTTAATATACTTTAGAAAATTTAAAACAACCTTGTTGTGATTTATAAAGTTTAGCTTGTGATTAACTAAACATTCATCTTCTAGATATTTACTTATCTTGATGAGCCTTCGCATGATGCCGTGCTCGCACCTGAAGATATTACATCACTGAGTGCAGAAGTAAGTATGCTCCTCCAATACCTTGATAGCAGTTCTAGATGAAATCAATCATATCATTTATAAAAAAATACCATTTTTCAAAATTGGCAAAGTAGTCAGTTACGGAAACATTTGAAATTTTGATATTTCCATAAGTGATGTTTCCTTAAGTTCATCGTTGGAAACATACGCCTGTATTCTAAAAGCACACTCGCACTCAAAGAGTGGAGATTCAATCTGAGCTCCCCTTGAGTGTCAGTGCTGTTTTTGAATAGCTGGAGGGTGAGTAGTCACATAATAAGTACGACACTAACCCTCCAGCTATTCAAAAACAGCACTGACACTCAAGGGGAGCTCAGATTGAACCTCTACTCTTTGAGTGTGAGTGTACGTATACTTTTAGAATACAGGCGATAGTTCCAGAAAGAAAATCTTCTTCCCAGAAAGCAGAGGTTTTTGAAACAAATTCAGATATTTTTCGTCTCTGAAGTGTGCTTTAACTAGGTGCAGAAACTATGTTTTCTGGTTTGCTCACCTTTAAATTACCTTTGGGAAACAATGTTTCCTGGTTTGCCCACCTTTAAATTACCTTTGGGAAACAATGTTTCCTGGTTTGCCCACCTTTAAATTGCCTTTGGGAAACAATGTTTCCTGGTTTGCCCACCTTTCGCAAACATGGCAAGGAAACAATATTTCCGCGTTTCTCGTGTGGCTGCTTATGTGCTTATTAATATAATCTTTTTCATTATTATTAGACGTGGGACAAGATCGCTGTTTTGGTGAAAGAACTCAGTGCATTGGTAGACGACCAATTTGAACAAGACGGAGAGGATGACTTTGAGCCTGGGGACGAGTTAGAGAAACATTCTAGAATTAAGGACGAACTTTAATGTAGAATATAATTAGCCTGTCTTACGAAGGTCAAATTCGCTATTTTTGGGTTACTTTTTTGAAAACGACGTGAAAAATCAGAAGCGATGTGAAAACATTTTTTTTTCAAATATTTAACTGTGAATGAACTTATAATGATTATACTCAAAATTATTGTAAAGGCTAGTTTCCATTCAGGAAAATTATCTGTGGATTGGAACGGACAAGAAAGTTTTTCTTTCAATTCTTTGTTTTGTGAGCTCTGGGTTGGAACTAATGACTTTAACTTAACACAAAGAAAAATTCTCTTGTCCGTTCCAATCCACGGATAATTTTCCTGAGTGGAAACTATCCTTTAGACAAATCCTTACTCATTGGAAAAGGCTGTACCCCAAATAAAACGGTGGCCTGAGACAGGCTAATTTAATTAATTTTATTTAGGATTTATGTGATTTTCGTTACATAATTTTAGAGCAATTTCAAAGAATTGTATTACATTTATTTATTTTGAAAATTTCCAATAAAACCAAAAGTTTGTGTATCATTAACCTATAGCATATAATAGGATTTTGGTATAGACTCATCATCGATCAGCATACCAAACACCGGTCTCCTCATCACCATACATACAAACACGACTGAAAATCATGCAGAGGAATTTCTGTTTGTCTTTTCTAATTAGTTCCACCCGAGAAATCACAAGGCAAAGAAAAATTCCGATCCGTGCGATGTTCATGAGTATATTACAGGATTTTGGGGAACATACGAGCGTGTCACTATTATTGCCCTAGTTTTCCAAATGGCCAACCCGATTTTCCTAATATGTTAATTCTAAAAAAGTGGGGGGGGGGGGCAGGTTAACCAACCCCAACCGTCCCTCGCTACGGCCCCGAGCGAAAAACAACATGAAATGGATGCCAATTGCATTTCATTACAGCTAATTCAAAAAAGGTTGTGCATTGCAAACCTTGAACTCAGAGCCTTGAACTCTAAGCGTGCAAAGCATAATGGGAGCATCATTTAATCAGTTACAATCTCGTGCACAGAGCCCGAGTACGTAATCTTGCAAGTATATTGTGGATTCACTCGTGTTCCATTCGTGTTCACTCGTGTTCCATTCGTGTTCACTCGTGTTCCATTCGTGTTCACTCGTGTTCCATTTGTGTTCACTCGTGTTCATTCGTGTTCACTCGTGTTCACTTGTGTTCGCTCGTGTTCTGATCTAAAATTGTCTAAAACTCTCCGTAAAGATTATTTCAGATCAGTGATGATGATGCAAGATGAAGTACCGTATGCCTGTACCTGGGAAACACGTGCCTGAACGCAGGCTAGGGCCTGTGTTTTTGGGAAACACGTGCCTGAACGCAGGCTAGGGCCTGTGTTTTTATTAAAAAAATAAAATATCAAAAATTCAAAATATCATTGTGGTTTGTTTTGGAATTTATAATATCGAGATTTTATTGACGAAAGCATTTTAATATATTAAAAAAAGATAACGAAGGCATATTAGCATCTTGTCCAATGGCTGGCGAAGTGTCGAAAGGAAAGGAAAAGCGAAAACTAACAAGAACTGATCGCAGCCTGGCTCAGGGTGTTCTACAACAGCATTCATTTCTTACTGATCCTAGCGAAGTGAAAAAGATGGAGAAAGATTTATTAGACTTAATGAAAGATTTTAATGAAGGAAAATTACATGCATTTGGTATGAGGGTTTATATTACCCCAATGTGTCCTATTTTATAATATTTAATACTCGTCAAGGGGAGAGCATTCAGAGCAAAGGCGAGGACTATCTGCCCACTCTGTCTAACACGAAATGATTTTGGTACTGTCCCTTATTAGCCTGAGTTTTATTCAGGCATGATGTGGCGAGCAAGCTCCATATATACCTCGGGCAAGAACTTGAGTCCAAAAACAACTCGTTCCCCGAGCCTGCAATCCTCGGGAAGGAACGCGAGGCTCTGGGATAATCCGTTGCCGGAAGCCAGGATTCCTGACTAAGATTGAACTACGCATTTCAATGGCCAATCAGATTCCTCCCTGAAACGGATTATCCCAGGGCCTCGCGTTCCTTCCCGAGGATAACAGGCTTGGGGAACGAGATTGGTCCAAAAAGTTAATGCAAGATGGCATAAATTGAGGAGCGATTGGATGTCAATTCCAGTCCTTTTCTACTGTTTTTGTTTGCACGGTTATCATGAAGCTGGCAAGAAGTGTGCCACAATTTCACATTTTGACTTCAATCTTTATGAACTGATAACTTCATTAGTGATACAGTCCATTAGAAAAGCTGGTGTTGGCTGGGAATAATGGTTTTAAAACTGTTTATGACCTTCATAGCTATTGGACTTCAATTCCCACCATTTTGACTTCACTTTTCTCATAAGCTGAATGACTGAAAATTCTTGCTCCAGACATATAGAGATCACTGGATGTGGTTACTAAAAGGTGTGGGAAAGTGTCATGTCCTTAAATGATTGTGAAACCCTAATATGATCCTTTCAGTTTTAATGAAATAAAGTTTTGTTACACAGATCACTGCAACCGACCATAGAGTAAAACAGCATACAACTGTATTAAATAGGTAATGAATACACTCTTGATAAAATGGATCAGATAAGAGAGTCACAAGAATGTTTGGCTCAACTTCATTTTGAACTGGATGTTGAAGAATCACATCGGTATTCAATTTAAAGTTTATTTATTTTATCTCAAGACTGTTTATATTTTAGTTAATATCAGTTCATAACAATTTTAGTTCATAACTATGTGTGTGCTGTTTGTTTTGATTCAATTAATTATTAAAGTCAATAAGGATTGATTAAAAAAATCATTTTTGTAGGAAAGAACATGAGGAAGTTGGTCGAAATAGGAACTTGGAAAGACTCATGAAAGATGTAAGTTAATTTTGTTGCGAAATTACAAGGTTCATAAATCGGGGATGAGAACTTTCTTGTGCGTTTCTTCTGTGCTCAGAAAAATTGTACTGGTCCCATATTTAATATTGCTATACCGGTTTTTGGCTTTGTTAATTAGAGAGGAAATTTCTTTTGTGGAAATTTGGAGGAGGTTTTGAGAAACTTCCTCAGTGACAGTTTGTTTAATGTAATAATATATTGTTTAAAGTTTTTCTTTTTTTAATAGCTAGAGAAGTTGAGCTCCTCAATGTATCTTTTTTATTGATGTTTTGCAATTGTTGTTGTGATGCCTTTAGCTAGGGGCCCAGAGAAAGTCTCCCCTCCCCCACCCCCTCCATCTGGGTGCCCATGACTACATGCATGTACATGGATGTTGGCTTTTCTTGACTCTAGAAAATCAGACAAAATCTTCATCAAAATGATCCTCACACATAAGAATCATAGTCCAAACAATCTGGTGATAGCAAAGACATTGATGGCATCAGGTTGTAGACATAAAACTATAGAAATAAATATTTAACAATATTTAATGTATGTAAATATGTGAGTATTAATTTATATATATAAATTTAGGATTTTATTATCGTCTTTTAATGTACATCTTAAATTATCGCATTATCCATTAATATTGTTATGTTGTAATTAACTTAGGCCCGCTTCATACGCCATACTTCACATGTGCCGAAACATTAAAGACAATAGATATATTAGATAATTAGCTGAAATGCCTCATTATCTATTGTTTTTAATGTGAAGTAATGTGAAGTACGGCATATGAAACGGGCCTTATTGATTGAAACAGAAATTGTTAAATATTTTATAAATTAAAAATATGTACAAAATGTACAAGGGATTAATGAATGATGTTGAATGATAGGGAATGATGCTTAATGATACTGAATGATAGGGAATGATGTTGAATGATGGGGAATGATGCAGAATGATATTGGGTGATGCATAGGGATGCTAAATGATATTGAGTGATCGTGAAAGATAAATAATGGACATTTATGTATAATTGTGTAGGATGATGTACAACAATGTAAAATGATGGGTAATGATTAGTAATTATATATAATGAGGTATGACGATGTATACAATGGGTTATGAAAAGTAGACATAATAATAGTCATACATGAAGTAGTGTTAAGTCTAGCAAGATGGCGGACATTTTGCTGTTATTTTAGTTATGTTTTAGAAAAGAATATGTTTGCTTTGCCGTATATTTTTGGTGTCATTAGCAGATTACGAAATACATTACTACATACTTCAGCTGTGAACTGTGTTGTAAAAAAATCATCAGGTAGACCTCCTAACATTTTGATTTACACCGGAAAAGATGACCAATTAAATGAAAAGTTCCAAAAGACTAAAGAATTGCTCAAACAATGTTTGCATCAAGATAAATACGTGATTTACCAACTTAAACATGATTCAGTTCTACAAGAACCTTGGACAAAAAATACTGAACTATTGATACTGGCATCTGATCACATCCTAGACAAGCCTCGTGAAGATGTGTTTGATAATTACGTCAAAGATGGTGGAAAATTGCTAGGTTTTTCAAACTTTTATACATTAAATGATGCTCTTAGCTTATGTGATGTTAGTAGTAGCATAAAAGAAGTACAATTGTCTGAGAAATTGAGACATGGACCATGTTTACACGTGCCTGGGATTGATACAATCTATAAAGGTATAGCTATGTATAAATTATAACATCGAAGTGACTACATGACCGGTGTCCCAGTTGATTTGGACCCCCGTAGATTTGGACCCCCGGGGGTCCAAATCTACTAGTATATATGGACCCCCGTTGGCGGGTTTGGACCCCCCTTCAAAAGTTAAATATATAATAATAATGGTATAATAATGGTATTTTAATAACACATCATCGCATGAAAATGAATTACAATGTGTTTTACAATTGATTTGAATGGGAATTACAATACTAAAAGTAACTATATTACAATATATCATTAGATTATTAAATAAGAACTTATAACTAAGAACAATTATTTGTTTAAAACACTAATCATGCTAGGGAAAAAACTATTACCAAATCTATCAGTTCTACATTTAAAAGAAGCGAATTGTTTAAAATTCCTTAAATTATACACATGTTCGTTCTCACTGGTGAGAGTTAGAAGGGAAGAAAGACGACTGCCCAATGCAATATTTTTCATCGTCTTTTCGCAAAGTTCACCTCGACGTATATCCAGCCTAGGACACTGCAACATTTCTTGCGCTTCACCGTAGGATCGACCTGGCAGTATAATCCTCAGTGCACGTTTTTGAATTTTTTCGACTTGTTCAGATATAACGCCATATTACGTATATATATGAGTTTTTAGCGTGTTTATTTATCCTTTTATAGTTGTATACATACTTTCCATTTGGACCTTTATTTGTAGTAAGATTTTTGAATTTGGATCTCACTGGCAATAAAAAAAGTTTTCTATTCACAATAAATGACTATGTGTGGTTGATAAGCAGGTCCGGGTATCTGAAAACTAATGAATTTAACATATTTACTGTTATTGGGGTTGTTTTTAGTATATAAAAGTGTTTAAAAAAGGGGGTCCATATCCGCTAAAGGGGGTCCATATCTACTAGGAGATTTGGACCGGGGGGTCCATATCTACTAGGAGATTTGGACCGGGGGGTCCAAATCTACTGGGGGGTCCAAATCCGCTGTGACACCGGCAGCCGGCTATCTAGTAAACTGCCGGCTATATAGTGACTATAATTAAAGTTGAATTTTTATAAGATAAACCGTTCCCAAACCCTCCTCTTAACCCTGACCCCTAACCTTTTGAGAGTTAAAAAGGCAGAGAAAAAGTTGAAAAAATTTTAAGAAAAAAATATGCTAAGTCAGACGTTAAAAATAAAACCCGACCCCGGCTCGGTTTCACTTTCCGCATGCAATGTCTTTGCTGTATGCGCTAACGGCAAGCTCGGTAAAACTAGTGCAAACAAATGTTTTTTATATGTAACTATAGTCATCATATTGCCGGCAGTTTACTAGATAGCCGGCTGCCGGTCATCTAGTCACTTTGTTATAACATTTTGGTCTAATTGTATTGTTTCGATCTAGGTTACATAGTTTTGGTGTAATTCAATTTCCAAACTTTCCAATCAGCCACCCGAGTCCTCAGACTGGAAAATATGAAAATCGTGTTTCTGAAATTTTGAAAATACAAATATATTTGACTTTTCTTTGTTTTAGTTAAAAAAGAAGAAAATATTGAAGTCCTAGCTGTAAGTTTACAAGCGTCTCAACCAGTTGTTATTAGCATGTCACATGGGGATGGCACGGCAATACTTACTACTACGCAGATCTCTATGGATACACTGGATGATGAATTACACAATGAAATAAAAGAACTGTTGAAAATATTGTTGAACTTTCTTGGAGTAACTTGTGGTGATGCTAATAAGTCAGTTCTCACCAATGCATACTTACTGGGAGATGACAAGGTTATAATATAACTTAGTGCTTATTTACTTTAATTACTTATTTGCTTACCATCTTTTGTTGCCATCTTTTGTTGCTGTGCAGTGGGGCCACCCAAAAATGGCAGATGTGAAGACCTTATTAACCCATTGCGACATACTTATTTTTTTTACTTGTCTAACACCAGACGATTTTACTCGTCAATGGGGAAGCTCTGCAGCGCTTAATGGGTTTACCAAAAAATCTGACAATGTCTCTAGTTAACCCATTGAGATGCAATGCATCCCAGTGGGCTCTACTTTTTTTTTACTTGTCTAATGCCAGACGATTTTATTTGTCAATGGGGAAGCTCTGCAGCTTAATGGGTTAAGTACCTTTGTGTGAGAAACACACACATGCAAATATATTGAAAATATGTTCGGTCTAACATTTCTCTATCATATTCCAAAGGGCAAGGACATCTTCTTGGGAAGTATTCAAGATCTTCTGACAGACAACTACTTCAAAGGAAATAATATCAACATTCTCTTCACAGAGAACAAAGACACACCCATATCCAATTATAACTTCCCCGTCATAACCAATGGCAAGCCAGATCAGGCCTCATTTAGTTTATCTTTATATAAGGAACATTTGAAAACAAAACATTTAGGACAACTGGTCATATATACTGAAGTCATTACATCAACACAAACAATTCTTAATGGGTAAGCAAATGATATGTAACCTGTTTCAAAGCCAAACTGTAAAGTACATGTTCTTGTTGAATTAGACATCAACAATATAGATGGATCTGTCAATATGACTCCATTTGCCATGCTTTTGGTTTTAACAGAAGTTTAAAATTGGTGAAACAATTACCAGAAGGTTATGGTCTAGTTTTGGTTGCCAGGCAACAGACGGTTGGAAAAGGTTTGTTTGACCATCCATATTAGGCCTGTTTACACTTGCAATTTTTGCTGCTATTTTCTTCCGATGCATGGAAACGAGTAGATGAGTTATATTCTGAACCTTAGAGTTAAATTATATACCCTCATCTGAACTTCATAACTCATCCAGTTGTTTACATCCATCAGTAGAAGAAAATCACACCTAAAATCACAGTAAAAATTGCAAGTGTAAACAGCCTATATATAAATACACGAACAAAAGCAGAAAATGATTGATTGGTTATTTCACTTGTAGGGCGAGGAGGTAACGCGTGGTTATCACCAGATGGTTGTTTATCTTTCTCATTTTCTTTGCATGTTGAGCTTGATTCAAATCTTGGCCAACGTCTTCCCTTTGTGCAGCATATTGCCGCACTGGCTGTTGTTGATGCTGTTAGAGGCATGAATGGTTACGAGGTACTGAAGATTAAACTGTTCTACATTTGAGAGTTTCAGCATACTACTAGACACTTCCTTCGAGCCACTTCCTTCGAGCCTTGCTCTCATGAATCAAGATGAAAGGCAATTCACTCACAATTCTTGAGAACAAGGCTCCTGAGCCAAGAGGAAATTTGTGATGTCATTTATCAAAAGGATGTGTTTTCATTTGTAGGGTATAGGTATACTGATAAAGTGGCCAAATGATATCTACTTTGGCAAAGACACAAAGATTGGTGGAATTCTTGTCAACTCCGCAATACAAGGGAGAAGTCTTCATGCAGTAATAGGTATATATATATATAAAATAAATTTCTTTGTCTTTGACTCAAGAAGTAAAGTGAAAAACATGTCCTTATATCTGCCAGGTATTGGAGTGAATCTTGCCAACAGTGAACCGACGACTTGTATAAATGATGTGATTGAACAAAGAAACATGGCATCAAACATGGCTCTAAGAAAACTAACCAGAGAACAACTTTTAGCCAGGATACTAAATGAAATGGAATATCTTGTCAAAGATTTTCAACAATCTGGACCAAAATGCTTTCTTGAGAAATATTATTTAAGGTGGCTACACAGGTAGGAAATGTTACTTAATAATTAATTGAGGTAATTGGGTTTTTTTAAAGTTTTTAAGTTGTTTGTTTTTGTAGACTATACATGCTGCAGGTAGCCAACCAGCTTTTGTTAGTTCAACGTACACTTCCACAATTTAATTGTATTATTAGCAAAACAAAAGTTCAGTTTAACCATTGTTTTGAACATATCTAGTGAGGCAAAGGTGAATCTTGGAAATGAGAATGGTGAAATGGTTACTATAACAGGACTGGATGATATGGGTTTCTTGTCTGTTGTAAATGGCTTAAATGAAGTACAATCTGTTCGACCTGACGGCAACAGTTTTGACATGATGAGAAATTTGATCACAATAAAGACAAGAAAATGATATCCGAATAACCTTGGACATGTAAGCAGGCCAAACTATGGGAACAGGCCAGTGACCTGGCAAACATGCTGGCAGTCTGGTGCTGATGGAAAATGCACTAAATGCAAATGATCTAACCATTTTTATTAAACTTAATAATCCATTGGCAAATAAATTAAATATTTAAATATGGTCATGAATTAAGATGCATATATTAGTTTGACAATATTTTTGTATTAAATAGAATAAATATTCATAGATATGAAATACATATTTAATATTTAACAAACTGCAGAATTAATGGCGGGTGATGCAGAATGTTTCACTCAGCTTTTACAAAGTTAGGAACCTAACCCTTTCAGACAGCTTTTACATATCACCGCTGAGCGAAAGTACAGAAGTCGCATTCTGCAAATTACACCCACCCGCAGAATTAATATGGAATACTTTTTCATATTACAGTGAATTGACTAAACTCAAACTGTAGTTCCTATAACTAAACCTAAATTTCCTTCCAAACACCCTTCAGGGTGTTCATCATATTTTAAAATTAGACCATCAGTTTGACAGTTTCTAAATGTCTTGAAGGTACGTTAAAACTCGGCACCAAGAATTGCCACCAACGTTCACGAGAATACAAGAGCATCACTTGAAACCGTCTCTTTCTGTGCCCAACTATCCTGTCGAGAAGCATTCTTCCAAATTGCATGAAATTTCGTGATCTTTGCATCTTAGTCAAGAGATCAATGGTCGACAAGTCAGTGGCAAGAAGAAGCGTTTGCAACAAGAACATTGCGGCAGCAAACATGGCCATAAATGCAACTGGGATAAATATGACTGCAAAGTCACCCAGTTTGCGACATATGTTAGGTGGATACCATGGCAACAATGACAGTTGTTCTCCATTGTAAACCATACAATGATAAAATGGGTCGTAGGTCATATACAGGGAAAATATCAGTCCAATGTTACTGTAGCAAATAAATAGGTAAAAATAAGAGTAGTTTTTGAGTCCAACACAGTTGTTAGTGAATGGGCAATGATGACACATCATAGTAACACATGTCCCACACGTGCCACAGTGATGCGTGTCACATGATTTCATTCGATCACATTTGAAACAAAGGATGCTGTCGTTCTCCAATGATAAACCATTTTCTTCAATTTCCAAAGCTGTTGACGGATACCCCGGCGATTTTAACATAGCGGCGAAATAATTAAATGTAACGTTCAGCCATAAATAGCAAGCGAGGATGATTAAAAGTAGTCCTTCTTTCGAAGAATACGGATATTCCACTTTAACAGGCAGAAACACGAGGAAGAAGAACCAAATTGCAGAGGCGACCATGACAGCAATCGGGCTTACTTGAATAAACCTTAAAGCCTGACGGACTGCAGGATATTTAGTTAACCCGGGACAAGCTTTTTGAATTGTATTTATGATAAAAGCAACTTGAATTATGCCCACTCCTCCAGCCAAAACTAAAACAAGTGCCATGTTGATGTTCCCCTAGTTTGATCCACAGCTTGATCATAACAACAAAAGGATAATCCAGTTTCTCACTTTGAGATCAGTTGCACACTAATGATTTTCATTTTCAAATTTACGTTTTTCACCGTAATATGAATGGTAAAACATGACTTTATTCACTAATTTTTATCACACAAGGAGCTACAGTATATGCTCCAATAAATTTTATTACTACAGACCAATGAATTATTGAAAATAAAAGAAGGGCACTGCAGTTTGAAATTCTCACTAGCCGGAATTTCATTTCAAAGGAAATTTTCTTCAGCTATGTGGAAAATGAACTTTGCACTACCGCTGAATGATGCGTTTTTACAGCTTCGGTTTAACCACGGTTAACCGTGGTTTAACATCGTGATGTCACGTTGATGTACATTTTTTCCAAGAATGCTTCTAATATTTGAGTTTTAAACAAACTATTTTAATATTTTTGTGATAAGAGACTCTTACAGCATAAGAATTTTCACAGAAAAATACTGTACCTTTTTTGCTCTTATTTTGTAAATTTGCAGAAAGGAACGAAACGAGGTCATTGAACGTCGATCGTACGACGAAGTTCGGCGAATACACGAAACGCCTTGTGATGTATGGCTCAAAATTGGCGGTAAACTTCAAGTGGCATTGTGGCAAAATTATTTGCGACATGCGAGTACTTGTGATGTACACATGTATAAAATAAGATGAAAAGAAAAATTACTACTAACTTATCCGTTTTTAAATACAAACGACCATGTCCTATATTAAAAGAAGATATGAATAGAATCACAACTGATAGAGAAGCGAGTTCTGATGAAGAATTATTAATAAGTCCATTTAAAAAGTGCAAGTTACGTGAGGCAAACTGTACGAAGTCAAGCGGGAAAAATAGTGCAGACGAAAAGTACTCTTCAAAAACTATACTTGACAGCTCTAGTGATGATGATACAGAAAACTGTCGGTCTGAAAAGGCGGAAAGTATAAAGACTTTTGACGAGAGCTCAGACTCTAGTAGTTTCACTAGTTTAACATTCAATGAAAGCACTTCACTTGAGCAAGATGACACCAACTACAGGCTGGGAGTGTTGAAAGGGATATTTAAAAATTCATATACTGAGGGAAAGTTGCTCAATGCAATTAATGATACTAATGGTTTAGATCATGCTGTATCAGTGCTAATCGAGTCAACGTCTGACAATGAAGAAGGTATACATTAACCCTTTAATGTGCAATGTGCCCTACCTTAGTATTTACTCTGCATGGCT
>CACRXK020006086.1:6089-20572 GCA_902702795.2 Paramuricea clavata
GCAGAAATTGGGGTGGGGGGTACGGTGGTGGATCTCCTCTGTTTGCCAATAAAGTTGAAGTCTTGCCTACCTAAAATCCTAACTCCAGTAAAAAATGCTGGTTGCTTTAAAGCACATTTGAACTTGAATTTGCGCTCAAAGCAACACTCATGACCGACTTCTACAAAAACGAAGGCATCATGCTATTTTGCTGTTGTATTTGCGTGTATGCAATACTATGTTTTACATAAATATTTTTTCGATCTAACAACATTAGGCGACTTAGAAATGCCTTTTTGTGGTTGTAACTTTTCTTCAAACCTTGTCCTAAAATACGTGAAATAGCGTTCAAATGAATCTAGAAATTCAAAATTTTCCTCGCACCTACGGCGCTCGCATTCGAAATCCATAAAAATTTTGCCCCCGCCCCCTCCAAAGGTGTAGACCACTGCAAAAGTTCTGAAAAACTGAACATTTATTTAAACTCTATACATAAATATTTTTTCGATCTAACAACATTAGGCGACTTAAAAATGCCTTTTTGTGGTTGTAACTTTTCTTCAAACCTCATCCTAAAATATGTGAAATAGCGTTCTAATGATCTAGAAATTCAAAATTTTCCTCGCGCCTATGGCGCTCGCATTCGAAATCCATAAAAATTTTGCCCCCGCCCCCCATCCGAAAGTTTAGACCACTGCAAAATTCTGAAAAATAGGTACGCAGTGCGTACATGTTGCATGCCATCTGAAACTTATGAAGCGCTATAGTGCTTATATAAATCTTAATTAGATACAACTGGCGTAAAACTTAAAATATCGATTCAATTAAGTTAAAATATGAATATATTTATTGAAAAATAACTGTTATGTCAAAATAAGAAAACTTAAAGGTGCCCTACAGTCATTTTTTAGTCAAAAAGCCACCTTAAGTAGGGGACTCCACAGAGATTTGTTTGGCTATACATATCTTACATGCAGTATCCATGAATATGAGTACTTCTGCACACCGGAAGATGGATGGATGGATGGATGGATACTTTATTGCGTGTTCCCCTAAGGGCTTTTCAACACTACATTACATATTAAAATTACTATAAATTACTTCTAAAACTACCTATGTTACATATACTTATTTAAAATTATAATTCTGCGTCAGTGGCAATTCATGGAAATGAAACGATGTCGTGCGAGTTGAGAGTCAGAACTTGCATAGAACTTAACCTAAACTTCGAGTTCTACCAAACCGACTTCCATTACGAAAATTTCAAACTTGTTTATGACCTAGAAGAAGCATCTCTCGAATGTGCGATCGATGGGGAATATTCATCAATATTTGCAATGCAAGCTTTAGCCTCCGTTCTTGGGCGAGAAATGTCGGTGTATCCAGCCATGAACGGCATGCTCGACAAAAGCATTAGTATATTGGACGTTGTTCTTCACCCAAGAATTTCCACTTTCAGAAATAATCTAAAGACAGACTATACCTAATGTGGACCAGATGTAGTGGAACCCTTCCGCGACAACGTAACAGAACATGGTTTCCTAACCACTTCGTCCCTTTACTAACATGGTTTCCTAACCACTTTGTCCCTTTGGTTCAGCAAGATATCCACCTAGCCCACAAGCTCCTCAATCGAACATCCATACACCGCCACAGAAGTTGGGCCGTGAATGTGACAAAAGTACATCGGTACCTCTAACAACGCCACTAATGACATCATCACCGTGTTTTGATAATAACCCTGAACTGGCCAGAAAACACGACAATACAAATGTTACCAAGTCACCAACCGAAACGTCCTCTTTATCCGACTCGTTAGATTCCCAATCATCCATCAGAAAAGACGAAAAAAAGAAGCCAAGTTTCAAGCCTCAACCCGTCAACTCACTACTTATGGAAGATACACAACAATCGTATGTGTCGTTATCGCAAGACCTCTCATCAGGAAAGTTGCAGACAGTCCATCATGATAATAAACAACAATCAACAAATAAACTAAACGGATGTTTCCTAGATGTTCAGTCGTTATGTGAACTTCTTCAACACAAATTATCGGTAATGCCGTCGACTCCAAAAGGTGTCAAAGAAGATGTGTATTTCGTACTAGAGAACTCAAACAATATTTCAAAAAGAATGCGTGGGGAAATAAGTAACTTCGAAGATGATTGTGGTGTATGGAATTCAAAGGTTTCGTCAACGAAAAAGACTGTTTTTCATCATGTTGATGGAAAGTTTAAAGTTATTGAAATGAAGAATGGGAAATACTGTACGAAAATACGGAAAGGTTGGGCAACCTCGTACCCAGGACTAGTCGTGAATTGAAGGCGGCGACATAGCCCTGGTAAACGCTGGTCACGTGACTCCAAAATTACGTAATTGTTACTTTTCTCAACCGGGGGGTGAATAGGTGAAACTCGAAGACAAACAGTTTTTATCTCCGAAATTCTTCAATCTTCCTTCTGAATTTTGCACTTCAAGCTTTTCTCAAAGTACGGCGATCGATCAAATGGATCAATACTTTCTGTAGAAAAAACTCAGTGAGATTTGTTCGTATGAGACGTTTAAAAGACATGGATATGTCGCCAAAGACGCTCGATCATTGCACAGGTTTATGGAATAGTACTTTGTTCATTTTGTTGCGACTTATGCAAATCCAACTCTTGTATAATGACTAAAAGTTGGTTTGTAGAGGGACAACTTATACAAAAGATATGAATACATTAACTTCAAACTAGGGACAAGTTCATGGACAAATGACAATGGACATCCCTAATATATGGACATTGATATTTCACCAATATGTAAATATGACTATTAAATATATAAAAGGATTGCTGTTGTATTACTTGTATATGTATATGTACAAGTGTTGTGCTGTGGTATCTATGGACTAGAATTTCTGAGGGGGTTGAAAAAGCCGTTTCTGAGGGGTTGTGTGCATCAGCATCCTTTGATCTTTGCATTTTTTCTGAGGGATAAGGCAAAAATTTCTTAATTTCTGGAAGGGGGGGTCGGCACTTTGATCTTTTTTTTCTTAGGGGTTCAAATTTTATTGAACTCGTCCATAGGGGTGTATACATTAAATAATGGAATGGCCCAATGCACCCAGATGCACCCTACTTTGTTAGTTTACTCTGTCTTACGCCAGACAATTTTACTCGTCAGGTGGAGGGTGCATGGCACCACTCAATGGGTTAACATAGTCGATAAACATGCCAAATGATCCTTGACCGTGGTAGTACATTTTTGCACTTGCTGGATGATATTGCAACCAAGCATTGTTTCAGAGGAAGAGCACTGAGATCATGCTGTGTAGCAATTGGAATCTTGCATAGAGCCTGCTCTCACATAAAGCAGGCAAGACCTTCACTCAGAAGCCAGTCCTGACACATAAACACTTGAAAACCAGACTGTCCCATCTGCCATATGCAGGACAAAAAAACATGCAGCCTGGACTTTAACTGTTAAACAACCAAATCAGCATGACAAACAGTGTGATGATTTTTGCTTAGCCCAAACCAAAGCCAGTTTTCTAGAATTAATTTGCAGAATCCTAAGAATTGGACCTCCAACTTGAAGAGCTAGCTGTGCTAACCAAGTTGCATGGGCAACCCTGAATTGACGTGACTAGAGCAAACCTTCAAAAATAATAGAGAGATCAGATTTGACTTCCACTACTGCTATTGCTATCATTAACTATTAACCAGATAAGTTTCATCTATCCAATCAAACAATCGGATGCAACTGCCAGATCAAGTAGTGGTAGTGGAAGTCAAATTTGAATCTTTCTATATGGATTTCAGAGAGACCAGTCTTTATTTGCTGATATATTATTATAATTTGTTTAATCAAAAGATACTATATATTAATTTATGACATTAAAAATTGATATAATTTTATCTATAAAGTGAGAATAATTTTAAAAAAATATTCATAACATAAAATGATTCATGCATGCTGGTGATTGAATAAACCATGAAGTGTGCATTCTGAATCTCTACAAATTCCTTGACATTATTTTCCAGTACAGTGTAAAACTATATATATAAATGTGACACAGGTTGCAGGTATTATACCAGTGTGCTGAAATACCACCCAGTGACTCGGTCTTGTTCATTGTTACTTGCATCTTGCTTAATTGAACTGTTTTTGCCCCATTTCTTGTACCCATAAAGTTATTTTCAATAGTCTAGAAAACTTCAAAATCATTCAGTAAATTTAATTTTAAAATTGGGTGAAAGGTAAGGGGTCAATAATAGATGAAGAAATCATTTCTTATTGTTCATACATATGGCCCCATCTCTGTCAGGTATTAGAGTAGAAATTTATTGAAGCCCGAAGTCAGAAAATAAATATGGCAACAAGGTTACACGCCATACTGCAGAGTTAGGCAATTTTTTTAAAGATCTCAAGGGCACAAAAGGTATAAATATAGATTGTAGGGGCAAGGGAACAAAATAATGAAATTTTGAGATTCAGAGGCAGGGTTTACAATGGGGTGCTAAAACTTTTCCCTAAAAAATCCCTGACCAGCTGGAGTGCTGAAACTGATGTTTGACTATTGAAATATCCTAGCAGGTTAGGTTCATCAGATTTTAGCTTTGTCAACCTGGCCACTCTGTTATTACAGTAATGGCTCATTTAAATAATTTCAGGTCATTACTGTAAATGTAAATACAAAGTATTTGAAGTTAATACTGCTGTAAAATGTAGTTTAATAATATTGTATTAAAGTGTAAACACGTTTCTCAAGTCTGGCCATGTGTTTCTCAATATTCACAATATTTAACTACAATTGTACAAATTCAACTATATTTAATAACATACTGTATAAAATATATTACAGTAAATAGCCTTCGAAATATATATTTCATAGAGCTAGACAGTGTATAAACAAATAATGGGAATCTGCTAAATAATTTGTAACAATGAAATACTTCTAAACATTTTCAAATTCCTATATACTGTACCTTTTCATACTTGATGGAAATCATCACAAATAGTATGTACGAGATTGGCTCCATTTTCACTGCTTCGAAATTCGAAACATCGCCTCCTCGGCGATTTACATGATGCGATATAAAAGAAGATTGATGTACATTCGACGTAATATATAAACGTAACATATTAAGAAGAAAGATTACAACAAAAAATAAAAGAATATAAATAATCCGCGGCAATTCAAGATCCATTCGTGAACTTTTCGTCGCCCCCCTGTCTTTATTTCCACAAAGCCCGCTCGCAGGCTAATAGTCCAAGAATCTTGGAGTATTTGCCTGACACGTGACCAGCGTTTACCAGGGCTATGTCGCCGCCTTCAATTCGCGACTAGTCCTGGGTACGAGGTTGAAGATTGGGTTCCTTTGGAGCCGCAACCTCTTGAAGACGAATTGATGATCATGAAACGATTCTACACCTCACTAAAAAGAAAACCAGACTATAAAAAAAGAATAACTTGGATTGAAAAGATGTCATCACAAATGAATGTTGCTTGTCACGGGAAAGCGGTTGCAGAATACGTTGGTGTATTTCCCTTAACCACTACCATGCACGGAAATGGTAAAAAAGGTAGCGGATACGTTAGAACTAGCTAAAGTACAAGAAAAGAAATCAATGACAGAGTCACAAATGCCCCTCCACGTAACGTCTACTGTAATATGGTGCTTGAAGATTCGATTGACGCCCCACGGAACTTGAAACAAATACAGAACATTAAACAAACAAATGCACGCAAACAAAGAGCCCCTGATGCGAACAGGAAAAATAATGCCGATGATGTACAAACGATTATGAACATGATGAACGATCATCCTTTTATTCAGGAAATAGTGCAAACGAAGGGTAAACCACCTATGGTCATCCTATACACAGAGGAACAGGTAAAGGATGTGAAAAACTTTTGTGTAACACGCAAAGACTCATCTATGAACTCTATCCTTGGCGTGGACAGAACATTTAATCTTGGAGCTTGCTTCGTTACATTGACGGTGTTTAAAAACAATCATTTGTTGAGACGTTCCACTCAACGACCTCCAATAATGCTAGGTCCATTGTTTTTGCATTGGGATGCACATGCTCAACCTATCATCGCTTTTTTAGCCATTTAAGAACAAAATTGGACGCAAGTATTAATACTGAAGTGGGATTCTGTGACCTGGTCATAGGATCGGATGAAGAAAAGGCAATCTTGAAAGCAGTTCAGCAACGTTTTCCTAGTGCCACTCAAGCTACTTTTGCCAGCGCCATCTGGAGGAGAATGTCAAACGCTATCTGCAGCATAAAATCGGCGTTCCCGACAAGATAAAGAAAGATATAATTTCTTTGATCTTTGGAAATGACGGACTAATAAATGCGAAGGATCTTGTAGAATTTGAAATGAAGGTTATGTCGTTATCCAGTATGATTTTGGATGCTGCTCCAAGCTTCGTGGATTACTTCGAGAGTTCTCTTGTTCAACGTGTCAGCGAATACATCTACAAACCTAAACTTTCCGTTGATTATATACCGCTTAATTGGACAAACACCAATGGTGAGTCACTGAACAACATCCTCAAGCTTTCAACCAACTGGAAAGTACTTAAATTGCCAGATTTAATTGAAAAAATGTACTCCATTGTAAAGCTACAATATGCTGATATGAGATGTGCACTTCATGGGCATGGCAATTATCAAGTTATACCAACACTGAAGTCATTTGTGCTGTCAAATGTCGCATGGTGTCAAAAGAATGAAGAGGGGAAATCAAAACACTTTCAAAGATTTATATCAGTGTCAACATCCAAAAAAGAAAAAGTTGTAACATCGACTGATGGTGAACTACAGATTCCTGCTGCCCCTTCAATCGCCAGAAAACCAGGGCAAAGAAAACGTGTTCGTACTGAAAGAACCACAACTCAAAAGCGAAAGAAGCCAATCAAAGACTTTGTTTACAAATCTGGTTTTGAATTTCAACTTGCAATTTGATCACGTCGGTTGCAACTTGCTCAGAGTAATCTCGCAATTAAAATTGCAATATTCCCAACAATATTGCAATATTCAGGGGAACTGCAGAACATCCGGTTTGACTGTAACACGACAACAGCAACATACACTCGAAAAACTCACTCGTGCATGTTTTTTCCAAATTGCACTCAAAACCATATTATTACCTATACAAATTTTTGGAAAATATATTGTTCTATTGATTAATTTTTAATGCTATACTTTATGTGATTGTACACAATGATCAATGCAATAAAATATTATTTCAAGAATTTGCACCGTTAAAGTATCTGGATATTTATTATATACTGACAAAGACAAGATAGCTAGTATATTTAAATCAAAGAGATTATACCAGATAAATTATTCTTTGTTACTTTTATACGATCGCTATAATTTATATGTACCAGTAAGACTTTTTGACGGCCTTTTCACAGGTTTTGACGGCCTTTTGACGGGTTTTGGCGGCTTTTGACGGTAATTAGTACGACCGTTATGTAGAACACACTCTCTCAAATAAAGGAGTTGACGTATGGAATTCATTAGAAACAAAATTTATAGATATAAATTTCTACAGCACTTTCAAAAAGCAAATTAAACAATATTTTTTACTATACAATGTATAAGATATGCTATAAAACATTCTGCTATATAACAAATGTAATAGTATATTGTAGTCTAATTCTTATAAGAACCCAAATGTATCTACAACATTGGTATTCACTTCTATAATAAGAACAATTTCTCTTCTTTTTCTCTCTTGTAAATATTCACTTCTATAATAAGAACAATTTCTCTTCTTTTTCTCTTGTAAATATATATATATATTCCTTTAATATTGTGATTGACTGTAAATAATTTATTACATAGCACAATACAAACTAGCATAACTAGAGACCTAAATAAAAAGTCTACTAAGATTTCTAGTAGGTCTCTAGCCCACACTCTACAATTATTGTAAATATACTACACATAAATTTATTGTACATGGGGAAATTTTTAAAATAAAAAAAAATAAAATAAAATAAAAAATGCGTAGTTAGAACATATCAAAGTGTTGAAAACCTGAATTTTTCAAAACTTTATTGAGCAACCTTAAACATCTCTTTGTCAAAACTGAGCACAGGCAGTCCAATCTTGCAAGGGTCAGTATAGACTTATAGTATAAATGTATATTATATTAATGTATATTATAGTAAAAATATGTCATAAAATATAAATTTTTAAATGAAATTGACTTGCCTATTTGATAGTGTGTGTTTTCAATTTATTCTTCCTTTGTTGGACAAATATTTTCTGAGACTTTGTACTCGATGTTACCAGTATACATGAAACATGATAAAGGCTAACGATTTCCTATCGTCTATATGATGGCATGGCACTTCGAATCGAAAATTCTCACACTCAAATCGCTTTATTCTCCAAAAAAATTCGCCAGCATGTAGAACAGAGTGCCGTTCTTCGAAAATACGGAGATACTTTGGCGAGATGTACAAGTTTTGGACCATATTTTAACAATGGAAATCAAAACCCATTTTATATTGAACTTGCCCAGGCCGAAAATTACTACAGTGAACGCCTGCGCAACCAGGCCTCCTTTACCGTTGGGATTTACAGGGGGGGGAGGATGCCACTAATATATTAACAATCATGTTTCGAATTAAAGTATCATATTCTACCATGCTTTCCAACAAAGAGCCACTGTATATTTCTTCCTTAAATTCCTACAATCTCCATCGTTTAGTTTTCTTTTCTTTGACAACATCTCGAGTTTTATACAGTTCCGATCGAAGGAGTTTTTATTTTGAATATCAAATTTAAAATATTTTTATATCTGGAGATTGTGCTCTCGACAAATGTGTGTGACCAAAAACATGGCAGATTTTACGTCACAATCAACCTATTTTCATGGGGGTTTCCACTGACCAGTGGCTCGAATGTCTGTGGGCGACAAAGTTCAACCTCCCCTGATTTTACAGTGTTTTATGTACTGACTGTTTATATTAGTTGATCAATGGAGAGTATTTTGATTTTTGTCCTTCTGAAAATAATATTATTTTAACTGCACGTATAAATCAATAAAGACCAAAAGCCATTAATAAAAAAAGACATGAATGGAGCTTTATGGCCACAAGGACAAAATATGTAAGTCATTGAAATGATTTATCAATAGTTTTCGTGTTGTATTGACTATTGTGAATTTGTGTTGCAACTGACTATCAAGATTCTTTAAAACATGAGTATTATTATAATCTCCAGCAAGTAAACTTAAACAAATATAGCTTGTTGAAAACCATATTGCTATAAATTTCCCTGAGTGACAAAGGTTTTTTTAGAGAACTCTTTGGAATAAGCACTTATCACCATTAAAGTTTTTTACACCTGTATGTATTCCGCTTTCAGGTATGAATTTATCAAGAAAATATGGTATATCTGTAGTAAAGTACAAGGTGGCAATGAAGAAAGTCAAGTGTATTTCTTTATAATGGTCTTCCTTGTAAAAGGTGATGGCACTATTTCATTGAGCATTCAAGGAACAATTGCCTTTTAGAACAAATATGCACATTTTTATGCTCTAGTTACAATGTTTGATATCTGCATTTTATGCGATTCATACCTTACCGTATTTACTCGTTTGAGCGCCGCGGCGCTCTTTAAATTTTCAGAGCTTCAGATGCGGCGCTCATTCGAGGGCGGCGCTCAATCGGGGGCGGCGTTCTTTAAAAAAACTTTTATTTGGGAATTATATCAAGAACTTTTAACAATAAAATAAACAAGTTTTGAATGTCTTTATCACTAAATGTCCCCATTTAGACGGTGGAAAATTATTACACTGTTTAGTGCGGCGCTCATTCGGGGGCGGCGCTCTTTAAAAAAAAATGATCTCAAATGCGGCGCTCATTCGGGGGCGGCGCTAGATCGAGTAAATACGGTATTTTTATTGGCATTACTGTTGTTCCAATTGAAGAGTTTCTCAAATATTGATTCAATACATTACCTCGGGCTGACCAATTCATTTCATCAAGATATTTGTTGTGTTGGTGTAATGTACTCAGGTGAATAAGATGCTTGTGTGATGTTACTCTGAGTGTATATCCACACCAGACAGACTTGAAAAATATGCCTGGCCATGGTGGGATTCGAACCTACGACCTTTGGAATACTAGCCCAATGCTCTGCCAACCGAGCTACACGGTCAGGTCGGTTCGAGTATGCGATATTTTGGAACTGTGTCTAGTTCCTTCGATATCAGTGTATTCTAATAATCATGATATTTGCTGTGTTGGTGTAATATACTCAGGTGAATAAGATGCTTGTTTGATGTTACTCTGAGTGTGCAGTATATCCGCACCGGGCAGGCTTGAAAAATCTGCCTGGCCGCATAGTATGGAAAATCATTGGGGCTAGTATTCCAAAGTTGGTAGGTTCGAATCCCACCATGGCCAGGCATATTTTTCAAGCTACCCGGTGTGGATATACACTCAGAGTAACATCACACAAGCATCTTATTCACCTGAGTACATTACACCAACACTTCAAATATCTAACCTGAGTATCAGGCCCTTATGTTTTCCTTCGCCAGGATTAATTGGCAGCAGCGAATCAAGGAGGGCCTGATACAATTCTTTACTGTGCCGCATGTAAAAAGCCAGATTCTGGCTTTTTCATCTGATTGGCCGATTAGACAAAAGATTTTTTAATCTGTCATTTGATTGGTTGGTGCTAATTAGATTACACTATTGTTGTTGATTATTTTATAATGATCACAACTACAATCATAGCCAGCCCACTAAACGGCTGAATTTAAATTAAAACTGCAATAAAATTAGAAAATAATTGCAAATTAGCAAAATATATTGCAAATGTAGCTTATATTAAATCTAATTTGTGATTATAAGTTCATTGGAGTTTTAATTTAAATTCAGCCGTTAGTGGGCTGTCTATGCTATAATTAGATTGTTGTTGTTGTTGTTGTGTAAAAGCGATCAGGTTAAGGTTTGTGTCAGGCTCTATTTGTAAAATAGAGCCTGATACTCAGGTTAGCAAATATCATGATTATTAGAATACACCGATATTGAAGTAACTAGACACAGTTCCAAAATATTGCATACTTGAACCAACCTGACCTCATAGCTCAGTTGGCAGAGCATTCGGCTAGTATTCCAAAGGTCATAGGTTCGAATCCCACCGTGGCCAGGCATATTTTTCAAGCCTGCCCGGTGTGGATATATACTCATCAGAGTAACATAACACAAGCATCTCATTTCATTGAGTTCCTCGAGATATTCATACACTTCCTGTAAAAGAGCCAATTCCAAGTATTTGATCATTTCTGGTCACTTCCTTTCTATTTATGATTGGTTAGTTGCACAAACAACAAAGGTGATTGGTGCATTAATTCAAACTATTCAACAGGAAGTTTACAATTATACTAGGAAGTGTATGAATATCTCAAGGAACTTGATCAAATGAATTGGTCAGCCCAAGGTAATGTATTGAATCAATATTTGAGGAACACTTCAATTGGAACGACAGTGAAGAATTATTAAAAAAATATTTTATTCAAAAAAATATTTTCCAAGATAATTGTATAATTTCATTTAGTAATAGGATAAATAATATATTCAATTTCAAATCACAACAAAATTTATTCTTTATTTTAAAATACATACAACACCAATTTAATTGAATAAGATGCTCAACCAATTCTATGCATGTCAATCCCCCACTTGATGGTCAGGACTTACAGTAATTATGCTAGCGTAATTAATTTGTACACTAACACAAATGGTCGAAATAAATGGAAATGTACCAATCTTGGCTTAGCTGAACAGGCCAAAACGTGTGCAAATAACTTCAAGTAGTTAGCAGAAATAAGGAATAAATATTTATTGTATTGTGCTGTCCACTTTCTAGTTAAAGTTTAATTTAATACAGTACTACTTGATGCTATCCAACTTGAGAATCAATGTGAAATGGTCAAGTTATATGTGGTAAATACAGATCATGTTGAGACAAACAGGCCAGAATTGTTATTTGCACAATAATTGGGATTTTGTGAAAATGACAGTTACCAGTTGCTATTGGATTTTGAATATCAATATTAACTAAATTCACACACAAGGGAGATAAGCATGCATATAATTGATTGAGACAAAATTAATATATTTCCACACACCCAGCATAGCATTCTTGTTTAATATTAATCAACAATAAATGTACACAACTGTACTTTCATATTTCATAAACAGTGTAATTGTGAATGATGATGTCTTACAATTGAAAAAAACTGTGTAATTTTAATGAATACAGGAATATAGGCTAATAGTTTCAACAACTTTCAAAACCTTTGTAACTTAAGCTTTACCTGTGCAAAATTCCTACTGTGATGACAGAAACTTTGATATTGTTAACTAGCCTCAGGCGACTGTAGTAATTTAAACATACATACTGGCATGGCATTCTTTGGCATGATGACCTTTAAGGCCACATTTGCGGCATCTTCCTGGAATGATAAAAGGTGAACTGTTAAATTAGCATTTTAAGAAAGAATAGGTTGTGTTAGGGTATTTTAATCGGTTCATGTTACTGTTTTTTTATGCTGCTAATATTGTTCAAATTTACGGGTCGCTTTTTTACCTCTTCTTCGCTCTTTTACATCTAAAACAATTAATAAAACATGTATTGGTATGGTATGAAATGCTGCAATCATATTTTAATTATGCTAAAGGTAAAGTTGTGGAAAAGGGCTTTTCAATTAAAATATGAAGCATTGGATGTGAACAAGAGGTTACATATTTACATACCACTATATAACTTGCTATTATGTAGCAAATTTTATGGAATAAGAATATACTGTAAAGGCTATTTACCATCTGTATCACCATCATCACCTAAGAATAAAAATGTTTTGTGAGTAAGATTTAAAACTTTTAGGCATATGTTTTCCTTGTAAAGTATGACAAAATGAACAGTTATAGTATTACCATTTTCCTCATTTCTTCTAACAGCACTCCCCTCAATATCTGGTAAATTTGAAAAAAAAAAAACTTGAGAAACACTATACAGTATATCATAATTTACAAGAAAGTACATGTTAGACATGTAATGGAACAAAACAACTGATTGGTGTTTTGTTATCTACTTGTTCTGTAAATAATAAATAAGAATACATGTATGGTTTAAAATATGAAAAAAGCCTTTACCTTCACCTTTGCTCTTCTACAGTAATGAATGATTTTACAACAATTAGCTAATAAATACCATTAATAAGTAATTATAATTTTAATAGGAGTTTATCCTACCTTCTTCCCCTGTTTTGCGCTCTTCCACTAAAAACGCAAGTTTTCACATAGTTTGCACATCAATTTTCCCGCCTCGCAATTCAAACAAATACAAAGTCGTACCTAGTCTCTTTCCGAGCATCTGCTGTATATTGTCAGCGTGGTGCATAGTCTCATAGAAAATAGAAATAATAGATATAGAATGCGTACTCGGTCACTATGCTATGGTGTGGTGTTAGGTTTTTTTAGGTTTACGTTTCAAAACAAGACAAAATGTAAATTACCAACTTACCGATAAAATGCCCACCATAATATTATACATCTGTTAAATCATTTAATCAATCCACTTAATTCTAGCAACTTGTAGAATCTATATGCATATACAATAAAAGGCATGATAATCAGCTAATATGTCTTATTTCATTATTTATTTTGACTTTTACGGCTCAACCTATTAATGACTGTTCATTTTTTTGTTATAAAAGTTTTCGTGGGGGTATTACTACTGATCCAGGTTTAGCATACTTCATTGCAGGTTCCAGTATAGTTAGATTTTGTAGTGTTGAATGGTTGAATGACAGGTAGTATTTTTCAGATGCAAATGCCTGAGAAAAAAACAAAAAATTAGTTACCGACAAACGTTAATGGTTATTTTACATGATGAGTTTTTATGCATCTGCTACTGTATTTGACATGCACATACCGGCGGAAGTGAAGGATAAATACGTTGACTGTAGTTTTGGTCAAAATTATGGTGATGCTCGCGGACATCCTGTAGTGTGTTAATTTGTTTGTTTTCCAGTTCAGTAGGCTGTCATAATTTTTAATTGTATATCCAGGTTTTCGTAAAGGTATAAGTGATATTTATGCATTAAACACGGCATAACATGTAACTTTTATAAAGAGATGAAAAGCCAACTTATTTTTAGTTTATTTACTTATCTAGTATTTTACTTAGTTTATTTCTTAGCAAACCATGTATGCATGGTGTCAATCTCTCGAACACATTGTAAAATGCGCAGTATCATTGACTCGCTAACATTTCACGGTAATTCTCGAACACATAAAATATGTGCAGGATCATTACCATCACAGTCAAATCTCAAACACATATAAAATGTGCAGTAACGTGACCATCTTCGCAAACTTACTGTCCTTTGAACAACGTAAGTTTCGAAAACTCTTTACATACTAACTTTCCAGTGGCGGCGCCAGGGGGGGGCAAGGGGGGGGGGGGGA
>CACRXK020006087.1:546-26178 GCA_902702795.2 Paramuricea clavata
TTTTAAATGGAAGAACAAACGGTGATCTCCTTGGGCAATTTACCTGTGAGACCTATAACGGGGCAAGTGCGGTTGACTATGTTGTTATCTCGCACAGCTTGCTCTCATTTGTTGTATAGGCTTTAATGTGGAAGATATCACTGAATTTTCTCATCATTCATGTCTGTCTTTTATATTACAGATTAAATATCCACAAAACTCAGGTGATACTTTCAAATTAACCCCTCATATTAAATCTTTTATTTGGAATGAAAGTCAAAAGGATGCTCTAAGAGAATGCATGAGTTCGAACGAAGTAGAAAATAAATTAGAATCGCTATTTTTCCAACATAAAGGTGTATCTAGTGATGAAGCAACCTACACAGATATACTTGTAGCTAATTTCTCAGAAATTTTGTCCGATACCTCACAAAAAGTTCTAAACATTAAGAGACAAAAGAAAAAGATCAAAAAAGGTAATACCAAAATGAGACAGGAATGGTATGACGGAAATTGTCACAATCTGAAAAAGAACTTGAGAAATTTAGGTAGTCTACTCTCGAAATTTCCCAACGACATTACTTACGTCATCTCTTTTTTGCAAAAAAGAAGGAATATAAACGTACATTTAAAAAACAAAAAAGACAATTTCATAATTCTATACTAAATAAAATTGAATTATTATCAGAAAACAATCCTAAAGATTTCTGGAAACTCGTTAACTCCATAAAAGCTCAAAAACCTAGAACTTCACACGAAATTCACTACCATCTGAATGGTTTGATTATTTCAAAAACTCATATACGACTTGAGCTCATGGTATAATTGTTAAATATATATACAACGCAGAGAAAGAGAGCATCTGTCATGTGGGCGGAAGGAAAGGATTATCCAAGCGAAGCGAAACATGATAAAGAAATTAGTAAAAACTGAAAATGGATTATTTAGCTATATTTACAACAATGTTTCATATATTAAAAGGATTAAGGTAGAAAGGAAAGACCAAATAAGTAGAAGAAAATTAAGTGTTATGTGAACAGTTGTAGTTCTTTACTAGCTTTAAGTCCAGTGTTACTACTTCAGTCTTTATCGTGTTTCGCTTCGCTTGGATAATCCTTCCTTCCGCCCATATGACAGATGCTGTATCTCTCTCAAAACAATATACAATATATGTGTTGTAAAGTATTGTATTTCATTCTGTCTGAAGATGACTTGAAATAAAGTCGAAAATTTACAGTCTCGCTCAACCTGCGTCTTGTTTCGAATCATATATTGAATTCTCAAGATGGTCATGGTTTTTTTAAAGCAATTTATTTGCATACTAAGGAGTTCTAATTAAACTTTGGCAATTGGTTTTTTAAATAACTGATTTATCCCTTTTTATTTTTTCCCAACAGCACATAGGCCGTGTTGTATACTGATCACTGACAACAAAAACCATGATTCATAGTGGATGTGCGCAGTAAGTGTGCGCAATGCAAAACTGAGGAATTACCTTAAATAGGAATGTATGTTTACACTAAAGTGAACGCAAGAAGTAATGTGCTTGTAAATTTCAAAGTTTTTTGTATTATTTTTGTATGGAGGCATATGTCTGTCTTTCCATTTTATGAACTCGAGCAACCAGGACAGATGGCCACACTATTGAGCATTTAGTGGTGTTCCATAAGGTCACAAATTTAACAGGTTGTTTGATCAGACGCTGACGTTTCTTACTAGAATTTTTTAGTATCCCGGCTTTTTGTTATGTATGTTCCTGCCCTGGACCATAAGACGACTACTAATGGTGAACAGCGCTAGGGTAAAAGAACGCGGGCGCATTATCTAGTTCCTTGTCACAGAATTGCAAGCTAACATTTTCGGTAAGTAAAATGTTCATTTTTACTTTTCTATTATGATATTTTATGTGTGGAAGTAACGATTGTCGCTCGTGGAAAGCAGTGCTCATTTATCAGCCTAACGTAACGTCACTGTTAATAACAAACAATTCCCGTGACCATCACGCCATGAGAGCTTCGTGTGAACACGGAAGCCAGAATGAAGTTAATGTTCCGTAGGTCGTAAGTTTATGATGATATTAGAATGACCATGTTGCCATAAACGCTATAAGAAAGGTATATTTTAGTTTAGACCTTTAGCCAATACTATATAATATATACACGATTCTTAATGAAATTTTTATCAGAGATTTGTATATAAACATATCGAGGATGCGCTTCAATGCGGGTGCATGCATAGTTGAGACTGTCTGTATCTGTGAGCACCTTGAACGTAAACGCTGGTTCAGTCGATTCATTTAGTTGAATAGTTGAAATTATTTATGTTATTAAAGCTTCTTGTCGGTAGAGTGGTAGATAGGAAGATACAATTTTCGAAATACACTAGCAACGCGACCATGAATTAGCCACTTGGAACGAAATTAGGAACGGAAATTACTAAATCTTAAACAATGAGTGAATGGTTAGAAGAGGTTATTACGTCTATTATATTCATGAAAAAAAAAGCCCAACGCTGCGTTGTTGCTCGCATATTCACCGAACCGGGCTGACGCTTGACCAATTGAGCAATTTAGGTTGACGCTTGACCATTGACCAATTTAGGGAGAGAACAAGTTCAAATCCACATTTAAGCAACGATCGAGATATTCTCGCGACTTGCATGGCAACAGTGTTTCAATTCTATTCTGGGGAAACATAATAATATATAATCATTACTTGCATGCTTAATATTGCATGCTTAATACTTTGGGACACTTCTTCTCAAAACGTTCTACATATATTCAACCACCATTAACAATGCATGCTTCCATGGAGGAGGCTATATTGCAGGTCTATACCCTTTATTTGGCAGTGTTGCCATATGGCAACAAATGTTAATTTATGCCTGCTGTTGTTGCTATGCGACCATTGTATGCGACTCATTGTTAAATATCCCATAACACAATGCAAGCCGAATACATAATTCTCAAGATGGCTGCCAAAAGATTTGAGGTATTCGCACATGGTAGAGGAAAATTAAGGCAAATTTCGTGCCATTTTAGCTGAGTGAGGTATGTAGATTTCAATTTATTACTATTCGACTTCTGTACATTTTGTTTAGTTTGTTTTTTGGGAGATTTTAAGAGTATTACATATGGATTTCGAATAATGATTTCGAGAGTATGAACAATGTTTATTAGAGCTCAGAGGTTCCGAAATATATTTGTTGCCATATGGCAACATTGCCAAGTAATGGTAACGTGACACTCATTATTATGATAATATTTATATTCTTTCAGAGGGTAAATAGCTTTACTTGGTCTAAGTCACAAAATCATATAGATTTCATGTGGTGCTCTTGAAACAACACTTTTAGAGTCTATTTAGACCAGAGATTTTGTATTTTTAAGCACAATATTTCTTTGTTCTGTTATATTTTGTACACTAACTGCTTGTAAAGCCACAATACATATATTTTTTGCAATGTAAACACTTAAAAAATAACCCCTGTCCCTATTTTGTATGGCGTGCATTCTATAAATAGAGTATTACTTTTTAGGATTATACATTGTTGATGGTATATGAATGGCAATGATTCAGATCTGTCTGAGCTGATTCAGATCTGTCGGAAGATGATGATGAAATTTATCAACCAGATCTATGATCGAATGTCGGTAGTCTAGTAAAAAAGTGATGAACAGGGGAGTGATGACAATGACAACGGCAGTAATGATGGTGAGGAGGGAACAAACCAGGATGAGCGACATGTGTTCCGCTGGAGAAAAAAGACATTGCCTTTCAAAATGTAGATTTCGATATGTAGAAAAGATGAAGGAGTTGATCAGTGGACACCATTCAGGTACCGGTATTTTAAATATTTTTGGAGTGACAATCTTACGACTTTAGTTACCAAACAAACAAATAACTAGAGCTTGCAGAAAAGTGGATACTTCTCCTAATGAAATGGAGCAGTGCATATGAAAATTAAATGGAGCAGTGCATATAGGAATGCATATGAAAATGGGAGTTGTTGCTCCACCATCATACATCATATTGGTCCAACGAGTTACACTATCCGTTGATTGCAGACACAATGCCAAACGGTTTGAGAAACTAAAACGTTATCTCAATTTTGTTGATAACATGTATCACATTGTGGTAAAAACTTACAGACGGTACATCAAAATCTTCTGGCATTGCATTGACATATGCAAGGTCAATGAATGGGTCCTCTACTGCTGTCATTGTAACCAATAAGGCATCCCGAAGAAGAACCAGTAGTCGCAACTGAGCCGGTTGACTTGCTAGTTGCGGTGAACAAAGCAGTACCATCAACCGACAATGTTGGCGAGCCTGGTAGGTCACCAAAGAGAGAGAGTGTGGAGGTACGACTCCATGTTGGGGCGAAAGCCTGTCACACTGAGTCCTAATAACAACGCAGTTAGAACAGACCAATTTGGTCACTGGTCAGTAGTGTATAATGACAAAGGATGATGTTGAAAGTGAAACTCTGGTTTTCCATAGTGCACTGCAGTAAATGCAAGGTTTGCCTATGCTTTACAGGCCAAAGAACTGTATTATTGAATATCATAATGGACTATAAACACTGACAATTCACAGTGAAACATCCGATATAGAGCGTTATTTGACAATTTTATTACTATAAAATTAAGGGATTTAGTACTTAACAAATCCAAAACAACTTTTTAGGGCATTATATATATTGTATTTTATTTTATATTGAAAACAAGGGTATTGGTAAAATATATAGAAACATTTTATTTGTTCAAAATATTGTCTATTCTCTTTCCGGTTCTTGGCAATGTTGCCATATGGCAACAAATTGCTGCACCCCCCGGATTTCAATGAAATTAATTTTTTTTAAAGAAATATTAATACTATTATTAATTATGCATGATTCTCAAGTCTGACATTGAATTTGACACCATGCATTTTTTCTTAGTTCCCCATTGTATGTGAACCATTTGGGAAGCACAATGTCTGGCATCACATGAGCCCTGGGCCCCTGGCCTTTTTTCTGTGCCATGGACCATGCGCAAGGTTCTGGTCATGAGATGTAGTGATACCAACCTGCAACTCAGATATATCGCCAAAGGGTCAGTGCTGACAATCTCGTTTACTATGCCGCCTGCTACGCATGGTATGTTTTTATGGACGAAATACATTGCCGGGATGAAGCCAGTTACGTCATATTTTTTGCATAAAAATGATCAGATAGCAAGTTAATCACGGCTGGCCGGATTGGAGAACAAACCATACCAGTGCACTCAAGCGGCTCGAAAAAGTTCCGAAGGAGCTCTTTTATTCTGCGTTGACTTGACTATAGTTTGGCTAGTCGCCAAACCTGCTACGGTAGAGACATGCAAGGAATCCACTCGTCAGTAAACCGCGTTTTCCAGATCCCATGCACAAAATATTTAGGCGGGTTTGTACAAACTTTGGAGTTTCAATATTTCTCTAATATCTTTTATTTTTGTAGATAGTGTTAACAAAAGGAAATCAAATGGCTTAGATCGATTTTACTACACAATGGCTGCGAAACCGTTTTCTAAAGAGGAATTGAACTTCTTTAAGTTTTCTAAACTTGTTATTCATGAGTTCCCCAAGGTCATACGTCAAATTTTTATCATCATGTGGGACAGTAGGATTGCTATAAGACCAGGATATATTACCTGGGATGATAGCACCCAGGTACGGAATATGCTACTTACATCTGAAGGTGGTAAAACTGATATACCAACTACGAAATCAATTGATGAATGGGACTGCACAACTTTATTTAAAGCAACAATTTATGCCAAAACATTTGGTGCTCCAAGCAGCAAGGGATCAAATTTACACGATTTATATTTGAAAAAAGTGAAACCACCTCCGCGTTCTTTTCATTCATCCGTTCAAAGTTCAACGGGAAAACAAGATGAGACTTATGCCTTGGTAATTGATCAGCTGCGGTTGTTAAGAAACACACTTTGCCATTTACCCAAATCTGAAATAATCAAAACTGATTTTGATAATTATGTACTCTTCGTAAAAGACGCTTTATCAGCAGTTAACATTGATACCGCTTTTGTTGATGCTATTGGTCAGATGAACGAGGATGATTTCCCTACAGAGAAAGTTAAAGAACTAGAAGAATGTCGCATGAAGGAGTTACAAGCCACCAGTATGTTTCATGAGAATTTGGAGCACAAGGTATCTTGTATTGAGGAGAAAGTTGATAGATTGGTGAGTGGCATAAGTTTGGAGGAGAAGGTAAATTTGCCAGGTAAGCTGTCAGTGATTGTGTTTACGTTAATTTCTATAGTTATTCCAAATACATTTGGGGTTGCGAAGGGAAGGCAATCATTTGTCCCTTCAAAATTTTCTTGCTGTCCCTGAAAGATAGTTGATCAACCAATTAACTAAGGTGTTTTTGATATAGAAAGCCTGATATCCTTTTGAGATTTCGCAGAAAAATGTTTGAGGACTGACTTTTGCAGCAAAAAGTGTTGGAATCTGTTCTTTGGTGAGAGCATGGCCCATGGTCCTTTGCGTCCTATTTTTTCATTTCAACCGCAAGTGCGTGCGCCTCGCAGGCCACATGATGATCTTAAATTTCTCGGAGCAAATTTGAGCGACTGTGAAAGAGTCTTGTATAGAAATGTGTAAATATAGTCAGAAACCTTTGCCAACTGATTTTTTCAGTAATTGCAAAATTAATATCAACCCGGAAAATGAGATAAAATCACAAATAAAATCTGCGTTCATATGAGCCCGGGGAAGGCGAGATCTGGCTTCGTCAAGCGGGGGAGCCCGGCAGACTTGGCTGGCATACTTCCTATGTGAATCGAATCTCGAAAACATAAAAACAATATAGCAGGCGAAACATCGCTGCTTGCGGGTAAGCTCGACTCGTATGAACAGGTCTTTTGTCAGCTAATGATTAATTGAATTATTCCGCGTTCATCATTCTTTGGTATATATTTATTATTTTCTCTTTAACTAGATCCTTCGTCAAATTTCGTGACAGACGATGTATGTCGTCAATTTACGCCCAAGGAGTTGTCTAGAATTGCAACAAGAATTAGCAGTGTATGGACGACTGTAGCCAGGCTCACTGACTTGTTTCAATCCTATGATATTGACAACATATCTTTAAATACCTCATTCCATGATCCTATAGAGAAAGCTACCCAAATGTTGAACAGTTTTAAATCACGTTTAGGAAAGCGAGAAGATCTTGCTAAAGCTATTAAGGAGTCAGGGAAACCTGATGTAGCTGCTAAAGTGCGCAAAGGATATTATATTGATAATTGTGATTGATGACACTATATCTAGAAGGCGGTAAAGGGTAATATTTTCGTAAGCTGTGAATTGTTACGTATTTCCATTAAATGTGAAGTTTTGGATTTGTGTGTCATGAAACTTTACGTTCCTAGCCGGAGACATGATTACCATAACAGCATTTTTTCCGTGAAGCGAGACAGGTTGGACGAAAAGTGAATGAGTAGAGAGTGAGAACATCAAAAAGAGCAAATTTTTCACATGTAATAATTTTGCTGAGTGCAACGGTTGGTTCTTAGAAAAGGGATTCAATGATAAGCGTTCCTTGGTGAAATTGCTGATGAAAACGTAAAATATAGAGCAAAATTTTAAGAAAGGCATTAAGATACTCAATTTAAAAAATGCAACTTCAAGTAAAAAAGTAACGTGTTTTCTAATTTCTGTGAAATAGCTAGCTTTTTACATGAAACGTGAAATGGTTATTCTACCTCGTATGAAACGCGATCCGCACCCTTGTCGCTTTATATACTGTCTTCATGTCCTCGTGAAAATACGTCCACATTCTCTAATCTCATTCCATCATTAAACAGGAATGTTGGCGCTGTGATTGATGATCAATGATACAACCGTTGCAGTTTTTCACAACAAAGTCGTAATGACTGATACAATTTCACTATAGCTAATATAGCAGTTTAACAATTTATCTTCAATCAACATTTTTGGCGATGAATTAAAACCTCTTTTCTTCACCTATGTCAGCGGGTATTGCTAACGTAACCTTGTTAGTTTCGGAAGACATTAATCAGCAAAACAAGTCCAGTCCGTACCAGCAAAAAGAACCAAGCTCAAATGAAGCAGTCCTGGTGATAACTGCTTACGGGAGTATCTATTTGGAGCGGGGAGCGGGTAAAAGGAGGGGGTAATTAAAAAAAGGAGCGGGTAATTAAAAAAGGAGCGGGTGATTTTTACAGCAGGTAATTTTGCATGGACATAGTTGATGGTTATCTCTATTTGGCCTGAAAGTTTGGTGAAGGGATCGGAGCGTTCAAAGTCGCTGAGATATAAGAACTTAATTTTCGTCGCGGGAATAGTTATGTACAATTCTCACAATATTTAGATCGTTCAAAATCGAAAAGCAGAATTGATCCCATTTAGAAACTATTAACATTGCTGTCCTCGCTATTCGGCCAGAAAGTTTGGTGAAGGAAATTAATTTAACAGCAAAATATTCAACTAAATTTATAAATTTTGTAGCATACATATAGTATTCCGACAGTATTCTGCTTCGGAATATCTGGTGTAGTTTATTCCGACGTATTCTGAGCAGAATACTACGAGTATCCGGAAATATTCCGAGCGGATACCCCCGAATATCCCCGAATATTACCAATATTCGTGCCAGTATTCCGAGGTATAGAGATCGCGGAATATTCGATTTTTCTTCCAGTAGGGATCAATTCTGCTTTCCGATTTTGAACGATCTAAATATTGTAAAAATTGTACACGTATTCCTGCTACCAAAATTAAGCTCTTATATCTCAACGATCTTGAACGCTTCATTCACCAAACTTCCATGCCAAATAGAGGTAATGTCCATGCAAAATTACCAGCTGGGAAAATTACCTGCTTCCTTTTAATTACCCGCTCCTTTTCCCGCTCCTTTTTTAATCACCCGCTCCTTTTTTTAATTACCTGCTCCTTTTTTTAATTACCCGCTCCTTTTACCCGCTACCCGCTCCTTTTATCCGCTACCCGCTCCAAATAGATACTCCCACTGCTTACACCGATGCATTAACTACACGGCAAAAAACGTCGAGCCCGCTGCTCAACAGGATTGAACATTGTTTTGCTGCCCACGTTGTTCACACTTGTCAACAATATTGAACAATATTGTTGAGCCTGAATCGGGTGTAACAATATTCTTCAATATTATTGACAGCTATGAACAATGTGGGCAGCAAAGCATTGTTCAATCCTGCTTTCATCAGTATTGCATCAACCTGAGCGTTTTTACGCGTGTAATAATGAGTACTTAGCTCTTCCCATTTTAGAAAATTACGTTTGTTATCCAATCATAAACTTAATTCACTTTAAACACAGTCTTCCAGTCAACATGCGCGTGCAATTCTCTTTCATAGCCGACCAGGAAACTAATTTCTAGGACTCCCAAAAAATTCTGATGTTTCCGCGACTAAAGCTGACTATTCCACCAGTTATAGGTAAGTATATCTCAAACTTATTAATAGTTAATGAGTAATTACTCCGCCATTTTGCTTTATTTTGCTCACATGATAATACTGGATACCTGGTGGAGTATATTGTTCCATGCAGTCCTAGAACTGGGTCGAAATTAATTCAGTCCTTGGACTGGATCAAAATTAATTCACCTCACCTTAAACGGTAGCCTGCTTGCCGCCTGGAATTTCCAAGGGGGGATTATTCCCCCTTGGAAATTCCAGGTGGCAAGCAGGCTACTTAAAGGGTATTGGCAATAAAAAATCTTATTGCTTTATCTGGAAGAGCATGAAAAAGAAGCCGATTGGCCGTTTACTGCTTTATTCTATCTCATCTGGTTCCGAAGTTATACGCAAAAATGTGCAAAATATAAATTGCTGATTCAGCACAGCGTGTGACGTTATTGGTTGTGTAAGTATTTTTATTGAATAGTAAACTGAAGCATCATAGCTCAGTTATTATTGGCTCAAATCAAATGAAATTTTGCATACAGGAGGCTGCTCCAATTACTGTTCGGAGTACTCCGGATTTTCGGACTCGGAAGTAGGGGCAGCCAGAACAGTCATGTGATCGTCTGAACAGTCATGTGACCATTATTGGTTCGATTTAATTAGTGTAGATATTACAATGTGGATAATCTTAAATCCATTTTTAACAATGATCCACTAAAAACCAACACTATTTCCTAGTCTGTGAACAGACGTTACCAGCTAGGGCGCTTATATATAAGCGCTTCGTCGAGAGTAACGTCTGTTCACAGGCTAACATGTCCTCACCCTTATTTTAATGATAATAATTTCAGTTAAATTGACCGTTTGCCTTATTCTGATGATAATCATCTATTTAAGGGAAACTCAGTTTAACATATGCGATGTCATAACATATGCGATGTCAGTATTTGCTAGCTCCCAGCGGCTACAGAAAGATCATACGTTGTACTTCTTTTTATTAAATGTCTTCCTTTCAATCACAATTTTTGATGAATAGCATAGCATGCATTAGGTTTTTAGATAACTAAGAAACAAAATTTCATTAAACATGTCAAAAAGTGTGGGGGGGGGGGGGATAATTAGATACTCGTCTCACCACTCCAAAAACTGGGGGGACGCGTCCCATCCCCCAGGATTGACGCCCATGGAATCGATGTCAAAACACGAAATTTTGGCACACTCCCAGAGGCGCTGGAAGGGCACTTGCTTCTTAGCCGTCATTTTTCTGGACGGCAATATTTGTGAAAACTTTAGTATATGGATGCTCGATTACGTGTGGCTACTACTATGGGTCGGAAAAATTCGACATTAATTTTTATCAATTTTATTCGTTGTACCGTGCTAAGGGCGCAGAATAAAATCAGTAGACGGACATATTGCCTGATTTAACATTAATTTTACTAGCGTGAACTGATTAAAAATTAAACAAAGATTGCTCAAACATTGCTTAAAAATAGTTATAAATTCCTATTCCTGTGAATTAACGCATGAATTTCGAAGTGCAGTTTCGGTAAAAACGGCAACATGTTGCCCCCGTGCTGCCCCCGTGCTGCCTCCGCACTGTTTGGGCAATGGGAGCAGTTGCCCCCGTGGCTCCGGCGCCCCTGCACACTCCTTGCGGGCTTAATTCGTGCATGTTAACCGCGCAGACAAAAACAATAGAAAGTGACGGGAACTGATGTCCAATAGCTCTTCAATTTCCGCCATCTTGGGTATATTTGGACTCGATTAAACTCGAGTGAATTCTCGCTCCAGAGCTCACTGGCCTAGCGCCCTAGCCAACGCCCCCATCAAATGAGGATGAGAGTTGATGAGCGGTTGAAGTCACGCATTGTTACGGTGGATCATTTCAAAACTAGATTAACAAATAAAGGTTTGATGAGTGTTCCAACTGTTGTGAAAGCTACACATGCAAGGGACTATCATATTCTTATTATTTAATATCGTATTATCAAGCGGTGTGATAATTAAAGACGTAATTCAACATCACAAAAATGGCAACAGAGTTTGGCCCTGCTGCGACACTATAGGCAGGCTACTGCCGCGATGGCAGACAATGAGCCCTTGTGTGTTGTGACAGTGTGGAAATAAAAAAGAAAGATACCTATTTAATTGCCATTGCAAGTCAATATTTGACAGAGACATAAATTGATACTAATGGTTTAGGAATACCTTTCATTGTCCGAATTGTTTGTTTTGGTTGGCACAAACCGTGAAACCGGTTTGTGCAGTACTATCACTGATTGAAGAGAAATACAATTAACTCAATTGGCAACTAGATTCCCCAATGAGCAATAGAGGAAACACATGTACATATCATCACCTCTCGTTCCCAATTGTTTATATAATAAACTTGCAATCAAACTAATCATTAACTCCATTAATTCGATGTACGAGTCAAGAGCGCAAATTCTATTATTTCCTTTTTCAATGTGCTATACTATGAAAATATCATTAAAGGAAATAATATACTTCACTATTGATGCGCAACTGGAATTTAGAGTTTACTGTAGTATAAGTAAACAAGTGTCACGGAGCTTATGCCATTGATTGGTATTGAAAGTATGCTCTGAATATGCTGCACGCATGCTGTTTATACATGCCCCGTTGCTTCCTGTAATATATCTATATTGCATCCAGCCGGGAAGGCAGTAAGACACCATAGTGTTTCACACTTTTACCTACGTTTTGCCTGGGAAAGCTTGGGGACGGATCGAAAGTTGACAAAGCAGAAAAATGAGGGTAAGCAATCTAATAAATTGGCATAAAACGCGATTTCTTTGTTACAACAAGCGTTCGTTGCGCGCTTTCATCAAGTTGCGCGTTTTGAAAGTGGCCACTAACTAGCCAGGCGCGCAACTCGAGACATTAGAAACCCTAAGCAGACTAAGCATCTAGAACAGACGACGACGGTGAAAACAAACTCCTTCAAATAAACGATAGACAATTATCCATTATAGGAATATGAGTTTGAAGACCGCGGGCGCTGTATTTGAGAAGAGTTTACAATCCATTGCATGAACATATATAGCCATTGTCGTTACGTTGCCGTCCTAAATCAAATCACATTTATTTCCGTAGGGTAACCTCTTCAGTGATGTATCAATGAGGGCCCTAAGGTTCCTATGTCTGGGTTTTAAGGTCCCTATGTCATGTGCTATTTTAGTGTGGTTTAATGGGCATTCGACGTCGACTGTGTTGAATGTGCAGTACATAATCGAAATATGATTTAATCTATACTCACTTAAGTAGCCTCCTCCTCCGCAGGCATCTCTTATTAAGTCAGTCTTCCATTAAGGCAATTTCTGCATTAGTCGGGCGAAGCGTTCATTGTTTTTGACGCCCGTCACGCCCACGTGAGCAGATTTTCAAAGTCCGCTTCGCCCGCGCAGGCAAAGCGACTACAATGAAAACCGGCCTTTAGGCGGAATTTGGCGCGCGGAGCGGAATTCTACTTTGTCATTTCCGATTAGTTCCACCCAAGAAATAACAAGACAAAAATAAATTCCGCTCCGCCAAGGTTAGGGTGATCGGAAAAAAATATGTGCACTCGTGAGATTTTTAAACCCTAGCCTCAACTCTGTAGAGGTATAAAGATGCCTGCGGAATGGCTCAACACGGCTCAGGTTAATGTCAGTTATAACATACCGTATTTAATACTATTTACTCGTTTGAGCGCCGCGGCGCTCTTTAATTAAATTTTCAGAGCTTCAGATGCGGCGCACATTCGGGGCGGCGCTCAATCGGGGGCGGCGCTCTTTAAAAAATCTTTTAGTTGTGAGTTATAACAAGAATTTTAACAATGAAATACACAAGTTTTAGATGTCTTTGTTACTAAATGTCTCCATTTTGACGGCGAAAAGTTTGTACACTGTTTAGTGCGGCGCTCATTCGGGGGCGACACTCTTTTAAAAAAATTGATTTCAGAGCCGCTCAATCGGGGGTAATCGAGTAAATATGGTAATATTTTCTCTCAAACATGTAGGCTTTAGTTAGTGAACTTTATTTAAAAACACGGTGTCTCATCATTACAAAATGCTCTTCCTGGGAGCCGTGTACATGTACATGTACAATAAATATTTACAACAGTTATGATATATATAAAGTATGAAAAACGGTGGTTTACTAACATATGGAAATCTTTACACATATAGTTAAAGTTAGAGAAGAGTAAAGATATAATTACGTATTTGAATTTATTCTATTCTTAAAGGCACTCAAGCTATCACATGTTTTAGTCGCCTCATCAAGAGAATTCCAGACAACGGCTCCACTATATATAAACAAGACTGATTTTCATAAAATTAGTGTTTGGTATTTTGGTTTTGGGATAGTTAGTAGTCAAATTAAGTTTACTACCACGCACATCGTGATCATGCACTTCGTCTCTTTTTGAAAACTGGGAAACCAAATACACGGGAGCGGCATTGTTAACCACTATAAACATTAACACTGCTTTATTTATATCCCACCGGTGCTCTAACGTTTTCTAACCTAGATTTTCCATTATTTCAGCTGACCTGCTTTCACAGCCAGAATGTGTGATTATCCTTCCAGGCGGTTTTGAAATCTCTGAAGTTTGTCTCTAAGGCCCTTATTGCAATTGTCCCACACAGAGTAACAATTGTCAAAGGGTGACTGGACAATGGCATGATAAACTTTCAGTAGTGCCTCAATAGGTATACGGTAGAGTCACGGATTTTTCTTAAAACGGAAATACCTCTCTTAACTTTTTTGGCTATATTTTCTATATGATCGTGCCATCCCAGATTTTCATCTAGGATAACACCAAGAGTTTTTTTAAACTTAACTCTTTTCATTCTTGTATTTCCTATGTATAAAACGGGTTCGGCAGTTAATCTATTAATTCTAGGTCCTGAACCAATTAACATATATTCAGTTTTAATGGTGTTCAGACTGAGCATATTTGCATTTAGCCATTCGTTCATGCTAGCCAAATCAGAATTTACTTCTACTGCCTGAACTAATACTGGTGTCGTCTGCGTACATACTCGGTATTGTATGAGAAAGACAACCCAGTAAGTCGTTGATGAAAATGAGAAAGAAAAGAGGTCCAATATCGAACCCTGTGGGACGCCACATTACATTGTACGAGGACTAGACAATACACCGTTAATAAAGCATTTTTGGCTTCTATTTGATAGAATGACCGAACCGGCCCAGTCTAATTCCTTACCAAAAAAACGGTACAAATTTAGCTTATTCACAAGAAAAGCATGATCAGCAGTGCCGAAAGCTTTTTTAAGGTCAAATGAAGACGGCTATGTCAATTTTCCCTATATCCATGTTGCTAAGCCATTATATTGTATGAAGGGCTGTAACTGTAGAATGAAAAGGTCTGAAACCCGATTGGTTCGTGGATAAGAGATCATTTCTGCTGAAATATTCATAAAATTTATTAAAGACAATCTTCTCAACGACTTTAACTATCACAGATAAAACAGAAATAGGCCTGTAGTTGTTTACTTCGGATATCACTCCGCTTTTGAAAATTGGGGTTATTTTTGCATCCTTCAGCTCATCTGGAAAAACACCACTTGAGAGAGATTTATTAAATATCTTTGACAAAGGGCCAGATATGATTCTTGCAACATTCTTGATTATAGAACATGGTATGTTGTCAAGACCCGATGCCTTTTTTGAAGGAATTTTCGCAATGGTAGCCACTACGCAACCAGTGCTAATATCAGTGGCTCCGCCAGCTCGATAACTGGGGGGGGGGGCGAATATTCATATATTTGTGTTCACAGACCATAAAGACAATCGATTTCAAAAGAAGTTAATAATGCAGAACACGAAGATATGATTATTCGCCCCCCCCCCCCTCCAATTATCGAGCTGGCGGCGCCGCAAATTTTTTTTCCGTAGACAGTCGGACTCCTCATTGATAGTCGGACGCATCATTGACCCGCGCCCTTAAACAAAATATTCAGCGGATACTCTTCTTATTAGATGCGCCTTCCCAGTGTGTCTTGCGCACGCAATTGTTGATTTCAAAACAGTCTGATTGTATTGCATGGACGTGGTTGAGATGCCAAAATCTGAGCAGCACACATTGTAGTTTCACATTTTGTGTGGTGATGGCATCTAACATATTTTATTAAGTTATATTCGCCATTCCCACTTGCTTTTCTTTACTTTTGTAACTGTTTGTAAGTTTCATTGTTTTCGATTCCATAATTCTGAAAAACATTGAAATATCTTCTGGAGCGTTTGCAGAATACACGTCCACTTTTTAAGCTATGCCTTTCAAACATCATGGATACGATGTATTAATTCATATAATTTATTCTCAATAGATTATTGAATATAATACAATAATAGATTAATAGATTCAAATCTCGTGGTGGTAAAGGTAGCTACGAGGCATACAGTGAGTCAGTGACTTAGCATTAATACATTAAATTGTCATAGTGTTAAAGGTAGCTCTATATTCTAGTGGATACGCGGATATGCAGTCAAGCAGTTATTTTGAGGACGAGGCATACAGTTAGATTAGCATTAGATCAAATTCGTGGATATGCAGTCAAGTAATTATTTTGAGATTAAGGCGACAGTTAGTTAGCATTAATAGATTAATTAAATTATCATGTATAAGTCGTATAGAGAGCTTAAATGTGGTGTAGATAATATGTAAATATATTCCTCACAACCGGACATTGGTGTTTGACAGATTATGATTAATTAGCGTACGTCGCTGGGAGAAAATATTTTATATTATATAGCATAGTAATCTTGCATGATATTTCCTTTATACTATCAATTCGTAATATTGTTTTAGTAATTAGTTTGTGTACGAGGCAATAAGATCTGGTATTACTAGTGGACGGGTATTCGGCAATACTTCTATTTGTGGAAAGTGGTATTGATGGTCGCTTTGAATCTGAATCAAATTCGACGTATGAAACAGGCCTAATTCTCTTCAATTGGGATGATATATAGTTTTAACTCGCAATAGCAGTTCTTGAGTATTTTCGGGACCAGAAAAACAAGTTTGTAGATTCACTATGGGTCTATGGCATCGCGAAGCAAATCGTTCATCTTTCTACACGTGGTCGTAGACGAACAACATGGAGTGATGGATATATGGTGCACGAGTGGGTTACGCAGGGTATGAAGAGATCCATCGATAACGCGCAGAGGCCTGGACGCGGATCAGTGATGCGTCCGACTATCAATGAGGAGTCCGACTGTCTACGGAAAAAAAATTTGCGGCGGCGCCACTGACTAATATGTTCAAAAATTAAAATTGCAAGAGGATTGCGTTAGAAAATTGATATAATCTATGTGCGTTTGTGGGATATCACGCACAAGTTCTGGCCCAACCTCAACAAAATGGTTATTAATTTAAACGTCTCTGCAATACATTTTCGATCGGTTATAATGTCTGAATCCTTCTTTTTAATTTCATTGACTGAAGTCGCTTTAGTTGGCTTATTCATTAGATTATGCAACAATTTCCACGTTTTTTTTTCGAATTTCCTTTGTTAATCTCAAGATTATGTGAGAAATATCTGTTTTTGCTTGCTTTTATTTCATAGTTTACTCTATTTCGCATGGTACAGTACTCGGACCAAGCAGAATCAGACTGAGTTTTTGCAGTTCGAGTCTTGAGATAGTCCCTACGAAACATCATTTTTTTAAGATCGCTTGTGATCCAAGGTACATCCAAGGTTTCTGACACGCTTGGTCCTGACTGGTGCATGGTTGTCTAACACGCTGTTAAACAACGTTTTCCATGTGTGCTACATGTCATTTAGATCACTATAAAGCTTTCTATAATTGTCCATGGTAGTTTCTCAAGGTCCTTGAAAAAAGCATTTAAATCAAAAGATTTATAGTTTCTAGTATCAATAATATAAGAATTCGTGTTAATTGTATACCAATTCATGTCATTTAAACCATTTCAACACCGACAGATATTATCCTGCTTGATGTCAAACCATAGTAACCCCAGGCACACTTTGCGATTGTATAATATCTCAAATTCAAATTGTCCAATTAAAAACATTTGTACCACGTGACAATGTGATTTTTTACGGTACTTCACTCAAATTCATGATTTTATAGTTAATATCTCACATATAAAAGATTTATTGATTTAGCTAAAAATTTTCAAGATATGTTAAACATCGTATTCGCTTAGTTATTCAGCATGATTATATTCTCAATTAACTTAGTGGGACAGAGTTTTCGATGTATATCTCCGAGGGAAATATTATCGCTGAGTGTAATATTTTGCCGAATCCCCCTCGCTCCAGGTTATAAATGATAAAATTTTTTGACGTAATTACACGACAACTGCGCGGGATTGAGAGATTACTTGAAAAATACAAGCAGAACTTCGACGTTTAATTTGGAGTGAAGGCGTTGGTCGGGGAAAATACATGAGCTTTTAAATATACTATAGTGAATATAAAAGCGATCATGTGACAAGAAACACCCCAATCAGATCAATTTAGTCAAAACAAAGTTTAAGCCCCCTGCGGTTTCAACCTCATAATAATAATCATTATGATTAGCTAAATATAATATACTGATTTTTTACACTCACTAAAATGTGTCCATAATCAATACTTATCTTTGAAAGAAACAGTGGCGGTAGGCAAAATTTGCGGGCCTTGATGATGATATTCCCACGCAAATTCTGCTGATTTAGACAACGACAACCAACATGTACATGCAACAGGGCTCATAAATTTCTGAAATTTTGGAATCCAGTTCAACGTCTTGTCGACGTTTGCGCTCCTCCCGTTCCTTTATTTTTATTAAGAAGGTCAGCGGAAATATCTGCTTTTAATTTAATTATTGCGCAGTTACATTGCGTGACTGTAGTCTGTAGGCGTTATACGGCGGAGGGCAACACTCGTGAATAGCAAGGAACTTATAGTTTTTAGATTAGCTGCTATATCAACTAAATTGAAAATTACGGACCTCTTGAAAGCTTGTGGGCTTCAGCCTGCTCAGCGTACTGGGTAATCCGCCACTGGAAAGGAATAATTATTTGCAAAACCACATGAAATCCACCTTTAAAATCACTGACACAGTGACATTCAATGCTGAGGAGGAAGGATCGAGAAGAAGACAAGAGGTCCACGAGGTCCACGAATCATTATAAACAAGTTAAAGCCGTATAACAATACAAGGGAAAGCTTAGCCGAAAGGTATACTGAAATTGCTGATCAAATAACTTTTCAGCAAAAAAGTTTTAGAGACTTTGGATTCTGGCTATCCTTGTCTTCTTTCCTCTCTCGTCGCCCTGAATGTCATTGATTTTAAAAACTTGATTTCAAGTGGTTCTGCTAGTGGCAAAAACAATAAATATTTGCTAATGCATGATTAAGTCTATTTTTTTCAACGATTATTGCTGATCATGGGCATATTTTAGTGTAAAGATCAGAATATTTTCACCTAATCGTTATTGGTATGACGTTAAAACCGCAGGGATTTTTTATATATACCAAGGATCTAAATATAAATCGAAATGTGTGCCTATACTGCAACCTTTGGCAACAATATACATTGGACAACTGCACTCAAACAAATCATACCATTTCTTGATACATTTGTCCCACCTCCCTCCCCACTCCCCACCCGTTTCAATATTGGCGTCTTGAAACAAGCGGATATCAGATTTTTGTGATCCCAACATTGAACTGGAGAAACGGAGGGTGCTACGCCTTTCAAATTGTGTGAAATTACAGCGTATGTCCCATAATTTTTGGCAAAGATTGTAGGTCAAATTTAAACCCATTGCCTAAGAGATGTGTCCAATACTATTTTTATCATTTTTACTCAGTTATCTCGAAATTGGTTAACTCGAACTCCTGGCTATCTCGAACTAATTTTGCTTTCCGGTCTTGACCGATATGTACCAGTTTTATTCCATGCATGCAGGTACATAGTGAATTTGCCGATTTCCCACATGATTTTAGTCATTACTTTTTCTGTGATTTTAGTAAGAATTTTGGGATTGTATAGATTTCACAAAATGTGGAAGGACGTTTGTGAAAGTGTACGAGGATTTGGAGTAAAGTTGAAATGCAGGACAAGAGACAACGAATATATCGTTGGGTTGGGAATATATTATCAAACCAAACATATATATACGATTTAAGGTTAGTTTCCACTCAGGAAAATTATCTGTGGATTGGAACGGACGTAAGAAAATTTTCTTTGTCTTGTGAGCTCTGGGTTGGAACTAATGACTTTAACAAAAAGAAAAATGTTGTTGTCCGTTCCAATCCACGGATAATTTTGGAAAGCGTGGAAACTAGCCTTTAGGAATAATTTCACGTGATGTTTTGTCAGTAACATAATATCAGACTGGGTCTATCGGAACGAACCATTGCGAATAAGTAAATGTCTAAATGTCGTGTCTTTGCCCATCCACCTTTTTCATCACTGACATGTTTTCAGCGGCGTAATATTTATATAACTTCCACCATCGTGTATTTATACGGTTATTTTCCTTGTTTTGTATTTAGGATATTTTGCTTCTTGCTATGAGCTTGCTGATGGTATATCAGAGAACATATTGCAGTACTGCTCCAAGTCCTGCGAAGAAGCTCACGGTAATTATAAATATTATATTTTAAAAAACATAATTCAAAAAACTAAAATTATTTTAGATGACGCCACGCCGTGTGATTTGCACACCGGGAAAGGTAGGGAGCTTAAGATGAGCTGAATCTAGTACGTGGACGTGACAAAAGAACAGTTAGTTAGTCTTGTTTCGTTTGGATTTGTAACCAGTAAAAAATTTTTTCTCAGTTGTCCCCCCTGCTCCCCTGTTTCGTACGCCGTTATGCATATAGAAGGTTAAGTCGGTTCGATTACGTGATTAATAATATACATAAAAAAATTCTCAATTCTGCCGATTGGCTAAGAGCAGTGCAATTTTTTCGAAATACATTGCCAAAAAGTGAAATACAGTGCCAAAAAAGAAATGCAGTGCAAAAAGTGAAAATAATACAAGAAACCAAACAATTACGAGTGACAAAATATGGCTGGCGTTTTTAGTAGATTCTCTAATCAATTTTTTATGTTAAATTAAAATTATCTATTTCGTATGTGACGTGCACACAGACATGACTGCATAATTAATTTTTTTCATGTATATTTTTCATGTATCTATTTTTCATGTATATATTTTCATATTAATAGGTAATAGCATGGTTTCTCGAGCAATTTGGAAAAACATACACTTGTGAGTTTTTCAAAGACTTTAAATTGTTCCGATGGTCTTTGAAAAATTCACTCTTGCATGTTTTCCAATTTGCACTCGATACCATACTATACATGTCAGAAATGTGTTCTTATTTATGTCAAGACTCCTGGTCTAATTCAGCATGGAAGATTTATGTGCGGCCAACGCACGAAACCATGGTTCGTGGTAGTGCATGTAACTTCTTTAATTAGCTCAATCGCGATCATTTGCCCGTTATGAGCTCATTGTCAGAGTTGCTACAACACCAGAGTGGTAAATTTACTTTTTGTCACTGACACAATAATGGTTTGTTTTGTTATTTTTTTTAAAAAACATCGAAATTTCCAAACAAAAAGGGCACCTTTGATGTTAATTTAGTATTTACAGCGACATTACAGTAGCTTGTACAAAAATAGCACTTTTCATCACAAAAAGGGCACTTTTGGTCCTTTGAAAAAATTGGGGGAGGGGGCACGTGCCCCCAGTGCCCCTCCCCGGTTCAGACGCCCCTGGCCAACGGCCAACAAAGGTAGGGCCAAGAGGTATCATGGTAGTGGACTGGGGTTTAGGTATGCTGTAGTTTTAGAAAAACGTCATTTTGAATAACTTATTATAATTCAAAATGGCGTTTATCTATGTCCGTACCTAGAGTACAGCATTCCTAAAACGTGTTTGAGAATTTTCGAAGACAATGTAGTGGTTCAATTCAAACCTCTGCAACATGTTAATATGTTAGTGCGAGGACGCTTTATGCAATCAGATGAAGAACCCAAAAATTAATTGTGTAAATGTTGCAATTGTATCTTCGTCAGTTCAAATTTGTTTCGCTTAACTTTTGATACCACGACGATTCGACGATTCGACACCATTTGCATCCCCTCTCGTAATTTATAGTTCCATGCAGTTATCTCTGTGTAGACCGTTGTTTACACGTTTAACTTATGGTCTAAACGCAAAGTTAGGACGAGTTTTTCGGCTACTCAGATTTCCATCTAACTTTTCATGGTTAAAAATTTTCTGGTTAGTCTAAAATTAACACTGTTTGGGGTAACGTAATGTACCTGGTTAAATTTCTTGGTAATTTAACCTCAGTCCAGATTAATTTTTCACTATCGTGGCTGATTTAATCAAGATTCCTGCATGGCTAATGAACAACTTGTATGTATGTTAGACTAAATTTTAATCTAAGTGAAGAGAAGGGAATCAAACACTATACAGCTAAAAAGAACACAATGAAATTTATTTAGTAAAATTGCAAAATCTGATTGAGAAATGTTGTAATTTAAAGCTTGGAAAATATATATAGCCTTGCAAAGTTTGCAAATTTTCTATATGTTTGTATTACGTGCGGAAATTGTTACCATGCATTTTCGGCTTTAAAATGGGTAACAATTTCCGCACGTAATTTAATATATACAAAATAGGCAAATTTCGCAAGGATATATATTCCATATTTTACAACATTTCGTAACCAAATTTTGCATTTTACTAATTTTAATAGTTCTTTTACTTTTTGCCTCGATCAAAAATTAGTCTAACATGCAAGTTGTCTATTTATATATAACCAGGTATATACTGTTATATACAGGGTGTATCAAAAAAAGCGCAATCCTCGACTGAAATGTAAATTGCTAAACAAATAATAGACGAAAACGTTAAAGTTTACATTCATTTTAAAGCGTAGCCATTCAGCTTTCTAACAGTGGGTTGTTTCTTAAATTTGACTCATTGGTTCGCGGGTAATAATACTTTACGTTATTGCGATTGGAGATTAAAAAAATTGAGATGGAATAACAAATCGTTCTCATGAAAATAACTGATTTTTTTATTAAAACAAACAAATGTTGCATTTTATTAAATGGATTGTAACAATAAGTATAATTACGGCTTTTCTTCCACTATTTTTAACTCAGTTTGAAACTTCGAATGCGATATAATTTTGGCTTGGACCATCTAAGCTGACTGACATCAACTTGCTATAATTTCTGTTTACATTACATCGCAATTCGACGACACTCTGGCTCAGACACCAGAATGTTTTGACGATTTTTAGCATTCGTTTAGGATTTTCAAACAACCTGGTCTCTTTTAAAATACTTTTAATTTGTTCTTACGTGGTTTTCCAGATGTAGTGACGACAACATTAAAGTTTAAAGAAGAAAATTCTAACATTTAAACCGACTAAACAATAACATAGTAAACTTGCATAATTAAACAGCAACTAAAAATGATAGGTTTTACTAAATCTTTTCCTGTGCAATTATTACTAGCATTGGAGACAAGGATAATAGTTTGTTTGAAAGAGAAAAGAACAGGCTTTGAAGTAAGCCTAAAAGCGTTTAACTAGAAATAGTATTTCGAAAGTTATTAAGCACAAAAGATGCATGAATTGCGTTTATTTTGATACACCCTGTATACTGTTGAATTAACCAGGTTATTTAACCAGATTATGTTAGATGGATTCTTAGACAGGAATTCCTGGTTAGTATATAGTTCACCTATAACATAATCTTGCTGGTTAGTTCCACCTTATAGCCTGGTTAAATTAACTAGGCTTTCTGGTTAGATTAGCCTGGACTATGATCGAATTAACCAGGACTGATTATACGTTACCCAAACAGTGTTAATTTTAGATCAACCAGGAAATTTTTAGGCAGGGTGTTTTTAGAGTGTAATCAATAATCAATCAATCAATTTATTCAAGGTACAATGATGTTTGCACACAAAGGCCTTGCAGGAGAAGCCAGTGGTTAACCTTATATAAGGAACTCTTCTATACGTTAACATAATAAAATATACATTAAAGTAAATTCATATACCACTTGAGTTGGCTTTTATATTTACGAAATTCTTAGGCTGACCAATACCTTACGAGATATGGCTATATGGCAAGATTTGATGGCACGCCACCACCGGATAAAAGGAAAAACGCTATCGGGGAGTTTCAGGCGTATGCAAAACTACCTGTAACAGGTGTAATGGATGAAGCAACGGTTGCAATGCTTACTGGTCCACGGTGTGGGGCAAGAGACACTGAAAAGACTCCATCTCGTTTGAAGCGTTATGTAAAACAGGGTAGTACATGGAAAAAAATGGTAATGTTGTTATATTTTTGGAACCGCATTGTTTTATATTTTATATCGTGATTTTATATAATCTCAAAGACATATTACGCATTTTTGCAACAAAAAATGTCAATAAACTGTACTGGCTATTTATTGCCCTTTTATCTTGGCCAATGACTTCGTTTTTATGTGGTTATTTCCTCAGTTATTTCCCGTATTTTTTCAGTTCATACACAGTAGGGTTAAGGATACGTCTGTGATTGCATGACTTAAGATCAAAGAGAAATATTACTAACTTACTGTCAGAGAGTCAGGGCTGTGCGGGAAAATATCAAACCGAGGTCGAACCGAGTTTTGAAGTTTTCATGTACTGCCCAAATAGTCGAGGTCAGTAACTTTTTTTATCATATGGCGTCGCACCGAGTATGAGAGAAAATAGCCTGGGTACGAGGTTGATGGCGTTGTGTGTTTGCGGCAACTGAAAATGAAAGACATGGTCCGGTTAATGTAACTTAGTGAAACTACTCTACAGCACCTTTTATGGAATATTAAAAGAACATTTTATGGGACAATTAAAAGAACAAAAAACAGTATAATGTCCATCATTATGGAAAAAGATAAAGGTTGAAGAAAATCCATGAAAGCCATCAAATTATCCCCCTTTGAGATATTACACGCATATTTTCAACATAAGTCTATTCTCCCTAAAACCATGACTATACTTCATTGTTATTTACAAATAATTTTAATGATTTCTTTATTAGAGCAAACGAAGCACGTTACTTATGATAGGAAAACTATACAAAGCCGGTCGCGTGAAAAAAGCTAAACGTGACTGCCTTTTGTAATTTTCCTATATGCAACCCGTTTCATCCATATCTTCCTTCTACCCTCCAGACGAAGGGTCCTTGCTGAGGCGTTTTCCCACTGATACACACGTATAAGCACGGAAAAATTTAAATCCCCTAAAGTGTCTTATGAAATAACTAAGTGAATAAAAGGACATCATTTGGTCGAATGATTTATTGCGCATTTGTTGAGGTAATTACTATTTAAATAAAATTTAGGAAGATTTAAACTTTTTCTTGTGTTTACATACGCATGGAAAACCGCTTAACGACTTGGATTGTGAGGCTCGCGTGTAGTTCAAATAGCGCTTTTTATTTTTACCCATGATTTGCACAATTTCGATTGTCTTTGTAACATGAGCAAATAGTTGTCTGAATTTGAAGCATGCTTATATTTGCGTTTCAAGGATTTATCATGGAGTGTGCATGGTAGTCCACAGCCGCGTGCGAAGATCTCATCAGGGACAGTTCGAGTGACCATGGCAAAATCATTCAAGATGTGGAAAGATGTGAGCAAACTAACGTTTCGACGTTTGGCAGATAATGACAACAATGCGGATTTAATTATCAAATTTGGCGTTGGCAACCATGGTGACTTCTACGCATTCGATGGCAGAGGAGGCACTCTGGCACATGGATTTTATCCTGGGAGTAACACAGGTAAATACTTATTAGCTATTATTATACACTGTAGTCACTACGTGTTTTCTGATTGGCCAGTAGCTTACAGGTAAGTATAGGTAATAGCATGGTTTCGAGTGCAATTTGGATATAACATGCACGAGTGAGTTTTTCAAAGACCTCAAAATAGCACGAGTCCGAAGGACGAGTGCTATTTGAGGTCTTTGAAAAACTCACGAGTGCATGTTTATCCAAATTTCACGAGAAACCATGCCATTACTTATTAATAATTTACATAAAAATGCTCGAGACAATTGTAGTTTTAACTTACGCGTTTATAGCGAACAAAGTTTTCCTGGCCTTGTTTCAAGGCATTTTTTAAGAATTCGTCAGTGGGGGGGG
>CACRXK020006088.1:0-26177 GCA_902702795.2 Paramuricea clavata
TATTGAACAGGAAACAGAGAGTTGATCTGGATAACAATTTTTCTGAAGACTGCGATGTTAAGTACGGAGTGCCTCAAAGGAGTTGTCTTGGCCCCATACTTTTTCTGCTTTATGTATCCCAACTATATGACATTATTGACAGGCACTTACCCTCTTCTCATGGATATGCTGATGACACGCAACTTTATGTATCCTTTCGCCCAGATTGTGAAGATAATTCAGAAAATACCCTAGCCATACTGGAAGATTGTATTTCTGATGTTCGTACTTGGCTGTTGTCTCATAAATTAATGTTCAAAGATTCGAAAACGGAATTTCTTGTAATTGGTACACCACAACAACTTTTGAAAATAAACATTGAATCCGTTAACGTTGGTGGGGTCCAAATTAAGCCGGTTGATAGTGTTCGAAACTTGGGATCTTGGTTTGACAAGCATATGTCAATGTCAGTTCATGTAGGCAAGATGTGCAGTAAAGCATTCAGAGGACTTTATAAAATACGACAAATTAAAACATTTTTATCTACTAATACAACGAAAACTTTGATACATGCTTTCGTGACATCACACGTGGACTATTGTAATGCTCTGTTGGCTGGCATACCTCAGTATCAAGTCCAGCGAATTCAGCGAGTTCTTAATGCCGCTGCTAGATTAATCTACCACTGTCCAAGATTTTCCCACATCACCCCAGTTTTGAGATCACTTCACTGGCTACCGGTAAAATTCCGGGTGGAATTCAAAATTGCTTTACTGGTTTACAAGGCTCTTAATAACATTGCCCCTATCTACATCTCTGAAATGCTTACCCCAAAACAATCAAGTGATCGCTGGACATTACGATCGGATGGTCAAGGTCTATTATACATCCCGAAAACAAACTGTAAGACTCTAGGAGATCGGGCTTTCGCACATGCTGCTCCACAATTATGGAATTCTCTGCCTCTGGATGTCAGGAACTGTGAAAACATTTCTGTGTTTAAGAAACGCTTGAAAACATTTCTTTTTAATAAGGCTTATAACCCTTTATAGGTTGAGACCATATTGGATTCTATCATTCTTATTATAGATACATACATTAGTGTATATTCTAATTGTATACAATACCATGTTTTATATAGCATATTTAACTCTTAATATATTTAGATTTTTATAATGTACAGCGCTTCGAGTATATATTATAACATATGCGCTTTATTTAAATGAATAAATTATTTATTATTATTATTATAAATTATTATTTATTATTATAAACGTGGAAGGACAGAACGCCGTGAATGACAACGTTAATGTACCACCGCCCGATCCGGAGAACGAGTATGATGAAAATGATGCTCGTTTGGATGGTCTTGATCCTGAAGAAGCTGGCGAACAGCGTTATTTTGAGCATGGTGTAGACCCTGCAGAAGCAGATGAACAGCGCCAGCGGCAAATTCCAGTGCCGAACAAACCAGCAAGGCGACCATGTCACGCACTGGCTAGGGAAAACGCTGAAGCGTTGAATGCGTTTCTGACAAGAGACCTTCCCGTGGTAACACACCAGCTGCAACAAACAATGGAACTCATGAATCAACTTATTCAGCGTCAGTTAAATAATTAAATAAATACTGATATACATGTATAGACAATGAAAATTGTGTTGATGTTGAGTTTAAACTTTAATTACTAGTACCATATATACGTTAAATAATATACAGTTACATCCAGCTGATCTGAGCGAAAAATTTTAACCAATCAGCGCGCAGCAGGGGCTCCTCAAATAGAAATCCATACCATGCGGCCGCGCGCGCTTGCAAAATAAATATGGCGGATAAAATCGTAGCTAAACATTATACGTTTAAAGGAATTTAATGTTTTAAGTTACTTATTACTCACGTTTCACTCTTCGTGGTGGTTTCTGGATGTTGGTAGACATTTTTTAAGCAGTCTTCTTTTCAGGAGATCTCGAAATCACCTTTATCTCTTTTCTATGCCGCCGAAGGTCTCAACAATGTTTTGTGTGCTGGAATCATATTCTTGGGCATGATCTCGGAGCTGCAAAATAGCAAGCTGTGCAGCACGTACGAGCGTTGGATCGCGTAAAAGTGGGAGACGATCATGAGGGTTCTCACCTTCGGTGGGATCAAAACCGGGGTAATCTTTACAAATGCCAGAGCGAAAGGGAGATTTAAGTGATGGTATTTTTTCCAGATTTTGCTGCAGATTTTCAGGTGAGATGTGATGGATAAAACCAATACTTAAACGAGAAGATCTACCGCTAGTGCTGTTGTCGTTAGGAGAGGTAACTTGCCAGACACGAGAACTTTCTGATCTCTTTTCAATGCAGGGAGAACCAAACACATCTGCTATCAGAACTCCATCAGCTATTTCAATTCCCATGACTTTGTTGAAAGGAACATCAATTCTGTATTTTGCTTTGCTATCATTGCCTGTGGATGGATGGTGTTGGACAGACATTTTTTCATTCCGATAATTCATGTAGAATTTGACATCAAATTTTTCTTTCGAGACACGGGGATCAACCCTATTCCACACAACTGATTTTGTTCCATTGTTTAACGTGGCTGATTCCAAGTGGCAAGAAATCACACCAGTTCGACCCTCAAGTGACTGCACATATTCAGCGGCAGAGTCTTTATCGACAAATATTGCAGGAACTGGATTATTCTGGCCATATTCCCATAGGTCATCTCTCAGTGCTGTACATTCGTTATATGAACCATCCGGAACTTTGGTATTTGCAAGGCATGCTATTTCATCTGGTCCAATGGGTAATGCTACAACATCATCTTCATCGGCTTCATTCATTGGATTGGTAAGCTGTAGAAAAATAATTTATGGAGTGGGTACTTAACCTATTGTCGTATTTATGAATTATCCAGAATTGAAAAAAAAATGAATATTACCAATTGGTCATCTTGCTCTGATGGTCCAGCATTGTTTTGATCAAAGTTATAACCAAATCACAGCTATCATCATCAAACTCATCAAAAGGTAACTATAACAAATTTTAATAATTGACAACTACAGGTACATTAAAATCTCAATCTTCTATGAAGTTCCCTTGGGAGCTATTTAAATTAAGGCAGGCACATTTGCCAGTGCTGTTGGAAAAGAGATCACTTGGTTGTAGAGAGATAGGTTTACCGACTTAGCGAGTAAGAAAAGTTGCAAACGAATGTGCTTCTAAGCCTTATGTTAATTAATCAAAAGTTTAAAAAGTGCTATACTTTTGGTTTCTTCTTCCAGATTCAACTGGGTACACGGATAATTACATTGAAGCAAAAGGGCAGTATTTTTGCAATACATCTTGTCATACTGCAACTGTTGTGGAAATTATTGACTGTTAAGGATAGTTGATTTATGTTATTGTTTACCAGTAGGTAACCTACTCTCTTGCAGCCGCTGTTTGTGTTGTCACTGTATTCCGCCCTATGAGTGGCTGCAAGGGAGACCAGCTTACTGGTTAATAATGTATTCCGTCATTATATTCCTCCCCACAACATTCCTTTCTTGCTAAACCAATCACAGCGTTGCTTGTAAAATTATGTGGGAAGCTTTTTAAATTGAGGCTACTTGTTCTGGAGTTTTGATAACCAAGCTGGGATTGGCTAATTGTGAGCAGCCACTTGCGAGGAGGAATAAAGTGATGACACAAACAATGGCTGTGAGGGAGACTCCCAGTAGGCAGGCATTGGGTGCCTAAATATTTTGTAAAGAAGAGAAAATGTTTGCAGCAGAAAGATCTGGTGCAAGATTTTGCTCTTGTCTGCTACCGGTATGTATCAGTCAATTTTGTAATTTCTATCCTGATATTAATTACATGGCAGTCAAAAGTTATCAGTCCAGACACATATTTAGACCAATATCATAAAAACAATAAATGTCTAGTTCTGTCAGGTGGAATTGAGTGATGCATTGCTAGGCTACCAGTAAGTTACTATAATTAGTAAATTCTTTCTCACCTCAAATTACATTACTAATTACTTTACCTGAACTTTTTTCTTTTAACATCTAGTGTCTTTGATTCATCTGAATCAGTTGGTTTATGTCGCTTTGACTTCAATTGATTGCCTTTATCCCATATATGGTAAATTACATTTTGAAAAACCTGAGTTAAGACACATGTTTGGTATTCAACAACATCTGTGGGGCCATCCCTTCCACCGCTAAAAAGGAAATTTCCTTCTTTGGGTCGCTTGTGCGCTGTCTCCATTGTTGCATCGGAAAAATGTTCCAAGGTGATCGGAAGTCCAATTTCTCTACCATCTGCAAAAGCTTTATCAACATAATAAGGTGTATATACAACAGCTTGTTTAATTGATGGGGTAATGGCTTTAACACCAAAGATAACCACTGTTTGGAAGCCAAGATTTCATATTCTTTCCCAGTTAAAATTGGTTGTGGCCGCAGTAGGTTTTGGAACATGTCTGTTAAGCCGGAACAAAATGTCATAAGGACGTCAAGGCTGAAACTCTGAAAACCAGCTGTAGCTAAAACACTAGGTATTTTGGAACCAAATGAAAGTACACCAATCTCGTCAAATTTGCCTGTAAGATGCCCACTTTCCACTTTCACAAATCGAGCTACACGCTTCAAGGAATCTACCCACTTTTCCTGTGATCCACTTACCCCTATAGATATATGCAGGCAAGCATTTGTAAGTGATGAGGCTATTAAATATGAGCAATTCCCCACCAAATGTAGAGCATTGTAAGTTAATGGTAAAATATTACCTTAATAGCAGGGCCGTCACTACCAGTGTGTGTGTGTGGGGGGGGGGGAGGGTGTAACACCCCAATATTTGCCTGTGCTGAATCTCAGGTAAATTTTAGGCAGTGGCGCTGTGGGACCCATGTTTTGGGGGGACTAAGGGCAGTACTTTTCCGACAAACCGAAACATTTTTTCTGACAAACCAAAAAATTTTTCCGGACAACATATTAAATCTTTACCTCCCCCCCCCCCAGTCAACAACTTTGACAATTTCCGACAACATTGACAATGTTCCGACAACATTGACAATGTTCTGACGGGTCTCAACAATAGGGGGGCATGCCCCCCCCTGGCCACGGCGCCACTGAGTTTAGGTTGCTTTATTGTCGAGAATCAGGTAAACTTGAAAATCAGGTAAACTATGAACCAATTGTTGGTTTTTACTGGAGGTTGAAAAGCTCAAGATGTAAAATCCAAGATGTTTGAAGTTAAAATCAGGTAAATGTTGTAATTTTCAGGCACAATTTGGGTAATAATAATGTCGATATTTTTCTGAAATGATACCTATTTTTGCATAAAAGTTTATGAAAATTGGACTTTGTGTCAGGAAATCGTGTTTGTCCAGAAAATCTTTTGACCGGGGGGATTTAATTTTCAGGTGAATTTGTAAAATTTTGGTAAAAATTGTCTGACACCCCCTCCCCACTTTAGATGCTTTGCGACGGCCCTGCCTTAATTAACAGGGGGAGGGGCAGATTATTCACAGCTTACACCCCTCTCTAAATATACAGTTCATACTTCAAAGTGGCACATGTATAGGAGAAAAACATTGTCTGAATATTGTTATTTTGTAAACTCAAATTTATATCCATGAAATAGGTAATTAATTCAAGACAATATCCAATTTCAAATGTATTTCAAAATCTAAATATCAACTTAATTTTTCTGGGGTTTTTTCAACTAGTACTTGTATCTTGATAATATTCATATTCATGAATATTAAACAATATTCATGAATATTAAACAATATTCAGCGCATTTTTTTTCCTAATATTTGTTGAAAAATGTCTGCCATTGTGATGGCAGAAACTTCCCTGCTACCTGGCTGTTAGTGCTAACTTACCAATTGCACACATGCCAATTTGTACTGACAATGTTTCCACAGATCTAATGGCAAGATGCATTGCTACTGGAAAATAATCTTGCATATCACAGTTAGTAAGATTTACCCGCCCTTGGTTGCCTAAGTTATTTTTTGCAAATTCTGATCTTGGAACTGGGGTTTTCTCTTTCATCCAATTCTTCTCTGCTTCCTTTGTGTCTTGAACTGTCCAGACTGGGCCAGTAGAGATGACCAACATGTTACCCAACAAGGTGGTGTGTTCAGGAGCATCTGGGATTGGGAATGTGGATCTTGAAGAACTATTGCCTGTGTCAATCCGACGCTGTTTGCCATCTACACAACTTCTGTAGTACACTTGGATGGGACGTTCACATTTGGGAGAATTAATTTCTTTCAACTGAGCATACTCTTCATACAATCCTCCAAAGCGTTTCTTGATTGTGTCACAATCGTCTGGACCAAGGTATACGCCAGCTGTAATGACTAGTCGGTTAAGGTTGTGGCACTCAACAACTTTCAGACGCAAGGTGGTGATGCCAGTGAAATACCTTGACCACTTTAACCGTGGAGCTAAATCAGTGAACTGGTATACAAGTACTTTGTTCTCGGGTGCAATTTCAGATATCTTGATAGTCGGGCGAGAGAGTAGATATTCCAAATACATAGCAACATTAACCTTTGCAACAACCACATCATCATGGACTTCGAAATTCAATCCTATCAGCTCTGTCAGTTCTTGTTTCTTTTTCTTTAGGTGTTGTACAATAAGGGCTTTGGGTGGGATGACATTGACACCAATCACTGCTGAAAGATACTTTCCCCAGGTGTTTCGCAGAACATCTTGCAGTTGTTTTTGCCCAATAGAAAACGAACCAACAATTCCCGATGCAAATTCAAGAAATTTGTCTTTGTTCTTTTCAAAAACAAGTGGCATTAATCCTTCCCTGAATATCTTTCCATCCTCAGCTTCAAGTATAGCACTGCACAGTAATGTCTTGTTATCCAGCACAAAGTTTACCATATCGTTTAAAGTGGGCATTCCAACCAAATTCACAGCAACATTTTCTTCAACAATTGGTTTCATCTCAGGATAGTTATCATACAACAACTGTTTTAAAGCATTAAAATCTCGCAAAAGTTTCGTAGTGTTTACACAGCCATTTGAAGTAGCCTTTGACAAAAGAAACTCCCAAGAACTTACATGGTGAACAACAGGCTGCAGAAAATGCTCTTTCATTTCTTCCACACTTAGACAACTAATAAAAGCTTTTACTCTTGCAGAACGAGTTACTTCGCTAATATTACTCGGCCGAAATACATCGCTAACAAGCTCTATGGCACTCGGTTTTTTCTTATTTTCTAAATTCTCCGGCTTGTGTTAATTGTTGGTTGGCTCGATAATGGCGCAATAAATTATTGTAGGAACCGTAATCTTTCTTGCATTCAGGGTATTCACAGCGAAAATTGCTTGAAGAGGAAGTCATTTTGAAATATTTATTGATACAAGAAATAGGCAGAGGTTTGTAAAGCCCGCCAAAACTCAGTATGTTCGATTTATGACTTGCCAACATTGCACGTAAAGTACAACTTGTTTTTACTCTTAAAATCGGATTGAAAACATCATAAACCAAAAAAATAATTATAAAACAGAAATATTTATTGGAATACCTTAATAATACAGCAATCGGCATCTTAAAAAACCCTAATTTTATAACAATATTTAGTTATCACTAGCCTGTTCATGTCCGAATACAAGTCCGACAACAATAAATATGCATAAAATCAACGCGATTTCAGTTCGTATCCAGTTTATTTGTCTTTCAGGTAAACCAGGAACCCATTAATGTCTTGTATCTCATTTCTTTTGTCGATTCGTACAAAAAATCACGAAAGATCAACCAAAATATGAACAAAACATCGCCCTTTGCTGCATCGGCCGAGAAAATTTTAGCAAAACAAGACGCTCTCTCGAGCGTTAAGTTGCTGGGGCTTTTTAAATAGGCGCCTGCGTGATTTGCAACGAGCGGTAAGAGTATATTCAACGAATTCCTAGATCCACTGAAGAATTCCTGTTAATACCCATGAAGAGAGACCCTGGAAGAATTTCAATTTTTACATTTGACCCCTGAGAAAATCTCATTCAAAATATCCATTACCGGATTACCCCCAAAGAATTCCACACAGAAATTTGCTTATCCCTGAGGAATTCCAAAGCTAAAAATTTATCACCTCATTCCAGCAGAATTGAAAGCTGGAATAGCCCATTTTGTGCTGGCACTGTGGCACAAGTGTTCATACTTGGGCTATAATAACCCCTTATTCATATTTGAGGATAATTACAGATTTGTATATTTTTATTTTAACTTGTTTATAACAAATTTTAAAACACAAAAATTGTTTATCAGACAGTTAAGGACTAAGGAGTCGTTTGTGAATTAACCCACTGAGTGACAGCACTGATGAGTAAAATCCTTTGCATTAGACACAGTAAAATAATAAAGTAGGTCACATGAGGGTACATTGCCACTTAAAGGGTTATATGATATGGACAATCGCATATATTGATTATTGGTGCGGAATTTAGCTTTTTGCACCTAACTGATGCATGCGATAGACAGTGGTTATATTTCACCTCAGGGCCGTACATACTAAAATGCATACTAAACATACTAAACGTCGACATACTAAAATGCTGTTTTCTGACCATCAGAATTCTATCAAATCTTTCCCAAAGTTCAGGAAATGGCATTTCAGAGACTCTAAATTTAAAAATTTCCTCGGGCCTTTGGCCATTGCTTTCAGTTCCCCAATCAAAAAGAGCTTCCCACAGCACTGCACTCCCTGAGCTATTGGCATTAAAATTTTACATAACTTTATATTAGCAGTCAGTGGTGTAGAACTGAATCGCTAACAAAGAGGGCCCTCAAAGAGGGGGGGTGACAAGACGTGGGGTAACCAGGCATTGAGGGTGCAACATGGTAAATAATATAAATAGTTCCAGTATTCGCTTTTGGTTCTAGCAATTCTTCAATTGGTGATTTTTAACTAAAGGGCTTAATTAACATCAAATAATACACTCCAAAATATTGAAGCTATTACATGTTAGAGCCACATAAATATCATCAAATAGTTAGATCATAAAGGTACAGATTACTGATAGATTATAAATTTTGCAATCTGCAAAAATATTGCGAAGTTAATCTTCCCAAGTTGACATTAAATTTTTAACAAGGGGGGGACCCCTCTGTTTGCAATCTATTAAATAAGCAAATAAGTTACAAGTAAAAATCATGAATACATGATGCAGTTTACAACAAGAACATGGGAGTTTTAAGCTAATAGTTCAGTCCTGTAACCAGAATAATAAGTGGACCTTATGTAATGTTAACATAATACAGCCAATGGCTGCAAGGTTTATCAATTAAAAACATCCATCTATCTAAGAAATACCAATCCAAGATTGTGTGTCACGTACCTCGTGTGTCACTTCAAAACAGCCAACATTTGAGCCTTCTTGAAAATAGAGCTAGCATGCAAATATGACAGTTCCAATACATGTAAACAAATACGATTTTTATGCAGACTATTGGAGCAACAAGGACTATAAGCCATATTAAAGCGTATATAGATGTAAAACTTCACAAAACAAAAATATAAACGTTCAGAAATAATGGTACGACGAATAAATAACACAGTTATTGTCAGTTAATCCACCTCGGAATCTACTCCACTCCTTGATAGTGAAACGTCAACATAATTCTGTATATTCTTGATGGATTTCTTTCAAAAAGCCCCCAGAAGAAAAAGTGTGATTGAAAGAACAATTTGACGTTCACTTTATACACTTACGAAGACTTTAAGACCGTTAAAATAGCGAAAATGTATGCACGTATTGCTTCGTATATAGATCAGTGGGAATTTCCATTTTGCGACTATCCATGGAGAAGGAGACTAATTTCACCCGAAACCTATAGTTGCTGGCACAGGTGCCCCAGCAACTAATTACAGCACATGTCCCATAGTTTCTGGCAAAGATTGTCTTGGTGGTGATAAATGGTGTTTGGAATTTGGTAATTACAGTTTTTAGATCTAAGTTTATACCGTCCGATCCAATAACATATATTCCACTATCAAAGCATATGTCGGCAAACTTTTGGTAGTTTTAGATAATATCAATTCATTCCGGGGGGAGGGGTTATTTTTAACACTTTATATACCAATACAGTTACGTGTGCTACTATAATTCTTAATAAACCTGGAACGGAAGTATTCAGAAATGATCGATTTGTGAGTTGAGTAGGTTTATATCTCATCTCACAACATATCAAACTGCGGGGAAAGACAAATAAATATACGTTGTTTTCGCCTTTTACAAACTCGTATTTGAGAACTGGGCACATTTCCAAGCTAAATTTAATTTGCTGTATAAGATTTATCGGCACAGTTCATAAAGCAGCCAGTTGTCAAATTACATACGTCTCATATTACATGATGCTCACTAACGATTCTCGGTCTAAAATGCTGATTCGCGTTACTATAAAGTTTACATATTTTACATTTTATATATTTTTCAGGGGGGTGTGCGCACAAAGGACCGATTTTTTTTCACCAGGGACCGACTTCGCGGCTCGTGCAAACTACATATTATTACGATCTTATAGAATAAATACGGTACGTAACGCGGTCATTTTTCAATTCTTGTAATTTAATATATATACGGACAACTACAACAGCAGAATATCCTTCAGTTGTTGACTCTTTTCAAATATGAATTAAATCGGCAGCGGGAGATTGGTTCCGTTATTCGGATTGGTAATCGGTGATGTCCGTGGACCGTACGTGGCAGGGTTTAATCAAGTTTAATTAGTCTTCCACTCTTCGGCAAATTTTCCCATTTCGTAACGATGTGCTCAAAGTCAATCTGATCAGTCAAGTCTTTTTCGCAAGCCAATGGCAATTTCATTCAATTCTGAAGCACTTAGTACAACGGATGAGAATTTTAATTAATTTGAGCTTTGAGAAGTTTCGCTCGCTTGAAACCGTGTTACAGACAGGTGCCGTGAGAACAAGTTTCAAGCACTTACCACCGCAATAATGTGAGTGAAAACAGTTCTTTGAATTTCGAACAATAATTCAAAGCATCGTGAATGGCGCCTTGTTTTGACGCCAAACAATGATTCCAAAAAACTTGTAATTCAACTTCAAGTGAAGCTTCGTCCGGTTTGGCATTGGGTAGAAAGTCAACATCTCTGGAAATAATTTTACTTTCGTAGCAGGCTCTATCATCTTAAAGGCCACTTTCAAGTTACCTTCAAGCAATAGCATTTGGGCGTCAAACACTTGCAGGAACTCTTTTCTGTAAAACGTTTGCAACCCAAAATGAACAGCGTTTTCAGGCGTATCATCAATTCTGCGCGGTGCCACTCTCTTCCTGTGGCGCTTAATTAGCAAACTCTGATTCGGCATTGACACCATGTTGAGCACTAAACGCAACAGCAGCTTCTACTTGGAGATTTATGTTTTCTTCCAAAGCATCGAAAATATTCAATTCAATGGCTTGAACTTGCTTTGTTAAAATCTTCCTTTATAGACATAACATTTTTCATGAACATTAAGGCCAGGATGAATTCGAAACATTTGACAGCTGCAAATTGATATAGCTTTAACTCTTGTCTTGGCATCTTCTGATTCCGCTTCTTTATATCCAAAGCAGCAATTATGCCATCAAAACTCGCCTTCAATGCCCATTGGGCAATTGACTCTGAGCGAGCAACCCACCCAGTGACAGAAAGATTTCTCAGCTGAAGTGCCCCCTCTATCTTTATCCTTCACTTCCTGACAAAAAGTTTGCACGGAAAATTTTTTGACAAATCGGGCACAATGGGAAAAAGTCGTGCAAATTCCTTCCTAATTTTTCCTTCCCGTACACCTATGCCTCGTGTGTAGCTATAACTGTTCGCGATTGGTTCTGACAAAATAGCACGCATTCACTATGAATACAGTAAATGTTATTTTGAGATGTTTTGTCGAACTATAATTACCGTAACGTTCCATACAAATCGTTGATTTAACCAGAGCCTCCCATCGCGCCCTTTGCACCGCGCATAAACGAGCTGTGGATTTGGTTTGGGACCGACTTTATAATAACCACCAGGACCGAATGTTTAAATATTGGGGGGAGGGGGTGTCACCCCCCCCCCCCTCATTTGCGCCCCTGGAAACCATTTTACTTAATTACAATGGGTTAACTTTGCAGATATCCCTTCTTTGCAGATATCCCTTTTTGAACGATGCTCACCAGAAAACTGTAAATAAATCTATATCTCATTGGCTATTTTAGGGCAGAAAGTAAGAATCGTTGTTGGAAAATCATTTGTATCAGTGTCAGTTCGTTGCGAAAACTTGTAAAATCGTGCAATCTTATAAAATATGTTGGACTTTAAATGCATAGGGTGAATTTGTTTTATATCGTCTGCTATTAAGGCTTTACTTTTATGGCGTGTGAGCCCATGAAAATATAGTGAGATTCGTGGTGAGATTCGTTTCTATATTGATCTTATTGTCACATTTACCCGTTTAGTTATGCTAACAAGGTGGCTCAGTTGTCAGTTTTCTTTAAATAGAATCCAAATACCGTTACCATATAGGCTACATAGAATTCAATGAATTGTTACTAAAATGTAGCACTACAAGCGTTTAAATCTGATTTTCAATACACTAGCCGAATTTTACTTAAAAAACTCATTAATAAATCATGAAGAAAACACAAAGAAAAATCATAAGCGTGTCGTATCTGTATATATGTGATAGAGATTCATGTTGATTTACATAAACTTTAACTTTGATTTTCTCGACTTAGACAACGTTTATTTTTAAAATTACTTCGCCAATGAACTCATAAGATGAGTCGTTTTTTAAGTCATTTACAACATTCGCGTCCGTGTTGCCATTGGATATACATACTCTCGCCTTCGGCTCGAGTTTGTATATCCGATACAACACGGCCGCTCATGTTGTAAATAGTATACATGAAAATTTAACTGCGTACACAGCTTGATGACGCCTACACGTTGAATTAAGTTGCATTTAAGAGTAATAGTATCACGTCAACAGACTGTAGACACAGAATAGGAAGGTATAGCAGAATCCTGGCTAGTACAACCGGCACTTTGTACCTACCAAAACCTGATAAAAACTTCTGGTTGTACTAGCCAGGATGACGTGGAATGGCGTGAACGAGTTAAAATTTTCGTGGACGTAAAACAATAAGGGAAACGACTAGAGTTACGCTTCTGCTATACCTTCTTATTCTGTGCTGTAGATAAAAGGCGGACGGCGAAGCATTTTATAAACACATGATTACTACCGCAACTAATTATAATACCCTAAATTAAAGTGTCATACCAGCCTTAGATCTGTGAAATGAATATGTTCAGTTTCACCCGTTCGAATTTTTACCAATTGAAGTTTTTAATCAGCATTCCATACGTATGTATGATAGGCTATATGCTACGTTGTCTTTCTTGGGAAACTTTTGGAAATATTGTAAAAAAGCGCCCTATAGCTTTCACTTGGAGCTTCTGTTAGGCAGGTCTATTAAATGACATTCACTTCCTGACATTTTCGTACTTTAAATAGTGCTGACTTGTTGTTTTATAATAAAAATAATCCCGGCCCCTTTTTACTTATCAGTAAACCTAAAAGCTCCATACGTAGCAAATAGCCTATTAGCATGCGACGACTATTCTATATATGGATTTTAGAAATATCATATAATATAGGGGCGGATTGGTGGGGTAGATTTTCATTGAGCCCGATAATTTTTTTAACCTGTTAAGTAATGCTGCCCGATCTTTTTCTGTCGTACAAGGCTCTTGAACGATTTTCCTTATTTCGTGGGCACATATAAAAAATTGCATTGCTAAGAATTCGAACGAGTGAAAACATTTTACAGATGTTAATCATGTGTTTATAAAATGCTCCGCCGTCCGTCGTCCGTCGTTTACTGTCCGCCTTTTGTCTGTTCCCATGCAAGGATATCCACTTGGTGAATAATTGTTAACCATTAATATTGTAGCTGCATGCATAAATTTGCATGAATTAGAACCGCATAAATTAGATATTAATAGACCGTTTGCAGTCTGGGATATTAATGGTTTTAGAGTTTTTGTAAAGGTCAGTGTGTTGTTGACAGTCTCAGCTTAAATCCACACGAAAAAGGTCATTGTTGTGTTAGATATGTAAGTAATTGTATTTGCTCATTAGCTAAATGTCTTGTAGATGTATTGTTTAAGTGTATTTTGTATCTTTTCTTTATAGTTTACTTTACGTAAATTACAACATAGTTGAAACGACTTGAATTATGTCCGTTGGCGTGTCTTGTTTGTCTTCTATATGCAGTTTGCAGTAAAATCCATCGCAAATTGGCCCTATTATCGTGGCCGCTACAGTAAAGTATCTCCATTGTGGTTTTTTTGTATGGATTATTTATGATAAACAGTCGAAAATCTGTGGTCAAAGTGGTTTATGGATACGGAAATTCCGAGGAATATTTTGTCGATTATATTCGAAAATTGGAATACTTCATGTAGTATCAATATAAAGGAACCTTTTGAAAGTTGGCAAAAATGGCTACAAGTAAAGGTGGCTCGAGTTCAGATTTGCTTTTAAACGTTACTGAAAATAAAGAATTACCAGAATCAACTGCTGATGAGGGTAAATTGCGTCCAAAATGTCAGATAAAACTGACTGAAAAAGGTAAAGGATACCAAATTGAACTATTGCAACGGAATAGATCTATAGCCCATGGAAAATTATTGGTAAATATTAAGGGGGTGAATGGTATGCTAAATGACGGTGCTAGCATTGAAAAACTGGAGCAAGCCAGAGATGCTTTAGACCTTGAAATGGAAAATTTTGGTGAAGCACACAGCAAGTATAATTGTATGTTGTCATCCCAGAAGACAAAGATCAATCCTACCAATGGTTTGACACTAGAAATAGAGAATACTATCGATGTAGACTTAAGGTATGTGAGCGGATTCATGCTTTAGAGAGAGAGTTATACAGTAAACCGAACAGTATTAGATCAAGTATGCGGTCTAAGTCATCAAGTTCCTCTCCCCATTCGAGAAGGGTAAAAGCAGTAGAAACCGCAGCAAAGCTGGAAGTAGAGATGAAGTTTCTTGATCAGGAAACTGAACTTAAAAGGCTTCAGATACTGAAGCAAATTGAAATGGCAAATGCAGAGGAGAGGGCAATGTTAAAAATTCAAGAAGAGGAAGTGGCAATACCTTCCTATGATGATATAAATAAGAACATAGATAAAGTAGTTCCTGGTAACTTTTCAAGCGATTTAAGTAAGAAGACTAGTGAACAAATGCCAATTACAAGTACAAGTACAGGCAAGAAGCAAGAGCATACAAGCCATCTAGACCCAGATGCCCCACCCTTTCACATTGATGCAACCCCCCAAAAATAGTTCATGATTCAACTTCAGAAACATGCCCAGTCACCAATAATCAAGTGGAACAATCTGAAGCGACTTCACCATTAACCAGTACCCATCTTAGTGACGTCACCCTACAAGAAATGATTAAACTTCAAATCAAGCAAACTGAATTAAGTGCTATGATTGCAGAGCAACAACGAATGCAATCTTTGCCAGTACAGGAACCACCAACGTTCAATGGGAACTCCTTTGATTACCCTGTCTTCATGCGAGCTTTTGAAACTATTATTGAAAATAAAGTTCCCGGTGATAAAGAAAGGCTGTACTTTCTAAACAAGTACACTATCGGAAAGGCGAATGAAATAATTAAGGCATATGTGACATTAAATTCTGATAATGGTTATTAGGAAGCCAAGAAGATCCTCTCAAAGCGTTTCGGGGATCCTTATCTCGTGTCTGAAGCTTATAAATCAAAATTGAAAGCCTGGGCACCAGTAAATGAAGGTGATAGTAAAGGCCTGCAAGAACTGTCTGACTTCCTGTTACGTTGCGAAGAAGATATGAAAACAATGAAGTTTATGGATGATCTAAACTGTACTGAAACCTTGAAACAGATTAGCGCGAAGCTTCCATCTTATTCCGGGATGAAATGGTGTCGTCATGCTTTCGAGCTTAGAAAAAAGACAAGCGCGTTGGTTCAATTCCATGACTTGGTTTTGTTCGTACGAGACGAGGCTGAACTTGCAACTGACCCTGCCTTTTCTCCCTGTGCACTTAAGGAGAAGCGTAAAAGGGAAAGCAAGAAAGAGGAAAGAACAAGACCAGTGAAGAAACCATTAGCTGGTGGTAACAGCCTTGTGACCTATGGTAAGGAGAAGAGTCAAGATGTTGAAACAAAGAATAGACAAAAGAAAGACTGCCCTTGTTGCTCAGAAGATCACTATCTTAACGGCTGTCCCAAATTCTTGAAAATGGACATAATGAAAGAAAGGATCTCGTGAAGACGCTAAGATTATGTTTTAGCTGTTTGGGTCGTGGACACTTGTCTAAGAATTGTAAGCGTAAGCTAACGTGCAAGGAATGCAAGAAACCCCACCCGACATCTTTGCATTACCCGCCAAAGGAGAAGCAACCGGAAGAGACAAAGGAGTCAAAAGATGAGAGTAAAGATGCAAACAGTTGTGCTAGTGTTTCCCAGTTTTCAAAGAATTGTGAAGATATCACCAACTGTATGATTCTACCAGTTCTTTTACACCACAAGGACAATCCAGACCGTGAAATTATGTGATACAACGCAAGTGATACAACCTTCGTCGCAGAGAAAGTTCTTGAAGACCTTGGAATCACAGGAATTGAAGTTAAGCTTAACCTCTTCACAATGCTCGGAAAAGAAGAAATTCCTACACAAAGAGTTAATGGTCTCGTAGTAAGGCGCGTTGACAAAAAGGTTGATATCCCACTTCCAAAGGCGTATTCGAAGGAGAGGATTCCCTTCCGACGAAACCAAATACCTACATCAGAAGCCTCAGAAGCCCCTGCTGGCAAGATTCATCCCTATCAACCAGATATTGATGCCGGAATTTTGATTGGATGTAACTGTCCGAGAGCACTCAAACCTCGAGAAGTGATCCTGGGAAAGGGAGATGACCCGTACGCCATTAGAACACTTTTGGGATGGGGAATAATAGGTCCCGTTAGTGAACCAATCAGTCATGATGAAAACGAAGATCTCGCAACCTGCAACAGGATCGTCACAAGAGAAATTTCCGACGCAGGAAACGCAAAACATGCTTTCGTTGTGAATACCAGAAGCAAAGAAGTTATAACCCCCCTGGCTGTACAGAAAATGTTCGAAGCTGACTTTTCCGAACGTAGCATTGGAGAACAGGGACTGTCCAAAGAAGATCGAAGATTTATGAAGATAGCAGAAGATGGTGTTGGTCATTGTGACGATGGACACTACGAGATGCCACTACCTCTGAAACAGCCAAATCCCGAATTGCCCAATAATCGCCAGTTAGCTATGCGTCGTCTAAACCAGCTGAAATAAAGGTTTTCGAAGGATGCACGATACAAAGAGGACTATGTGAAATTTATGAACGACATGATTGCGAAGGGATACGCTGAACAAGCTGCCCCAGTAAATGCAAAAGGTGACAAGAAAATCTGGTTTATCCCCCACCATGGAATATACCATCCGAAGAAGCCTCAGAAAATACGTGTTGTCTTCGATTGTTCGGCAGAGTTCGAAGGTCAGTCGCTGAATCGGAATTTGTTACAAGGTCCTGATCTGACAAATAATTTGGTGGGAGTACTCGGTAGATTCAGAAAGGAGCCAGTTGCAGTGATGTGCGACATTGAGTCAATGTTCTGTCAAGTGAGAGTAGCTGAACAACATCGCGACTTATTACGCTTTCCATGGTGGAAGAACGGTGACTTCTCGAAAGAGCCTGAGGAATTTAGAGTGACAGTGCATTTTTTCGGTGCTGCTTCGTCTCCCGCCTGCGCAAACTTTGCACTTAAGCGCACGGCACAAGACAACGAAGAAGGCGTAGGCTTGGAACCAGCGAACTTTCTTCGTAGAGACTTTTATGTGGACGATGGCTTGAAGTCTCTACCAACTGTCGCAGAAGCAGTGAATTTGATACATGGAACCAAAGAAATGTGCAAACGTGGAGGCTTCAATTTGAACAAATTTGCTTCAAACGAGAAAGAAGTGATTGATTCAATCCCGGTGGAAGATAGAGCAGAGGGAATCAAAGAAATTGATTTGGATTGCGATCCCTTGCCAGTTGAACACGCTCTTGGAGTACAGTGGTGCATCGAAAGTGACGTGTTTCAATTCAGAATAACGCTGAAGGATCGTCCGTGTACTAGAAGAGGGATACTGTCGACAATCAGTTCAGTTTATGATCCCTTAGGATTCCCGGCTCCAGTGCTTCTTGAAGGAAAATGTTTGCTGCAAATGCTTTGCAAAGACAAAGTAGATTGGGACGACCCTGTTCCTGACCACGTGAGATCTAGATGGAAGAAATGGATTTCAGAACTTCTTCATGTCGAAAGCTTATCAGTACCACGATGTTACAAGCCCACGAGTTTTGGTAATATTACCAATGTCCAGTTGCATCATTTCTCGGATGCGAGCAATCGGGGATGCGGTCAATGTTCATATCTAAGGTTGGAGAATGATAAAGGCGATGTCAACTGTGCCTTCGTGATGGGCAAAGCTAGAGTGACTCCACTTAAACCTGTGACGATACCGAGACTTGAGTTAACAGCGGCGGTAGTGTCGGTCAAAGTCAGTGAACAGTTACAGACAGAGCTAGAGTATGAAGAAATGGTGGAAGACTTCTGGACCGACAGCAAAGTTGTACTCGGGTACATAGCAAATGAATCAAAGCGATTCCATGTATTTGTAGCAAACAGGGTTCAACAGATCCAAGAGAAAACAATTCGAGAACAATGGCATTATGTTGACACAAAGTCTAACCCTGCAGACGATGCATCCCGTGGTATTCGAATGCAAGACCTTGTTGATGATTCTCGTTGGATAAATGGCCCTGCGTTTCTGTGGAAAGATGAGTCGCATTGGCCGACAGCGGGCAGCGAGAGAGAGAAGGGTTGTGAAATTGCTCCAGACGATCCAGAAATCAAGAAAGCTGTATCACTTGTCACCGAAACCAAAGTATCCTATCCCAGCTTTCTCAGTCGATTACAATATTTTTCCAATTGGTATAGAGCAAAGGCAGCCGCACGTTATCTACATCAAGTGAAGCAACGAGCAGGCAAAGGTCGGTTGAAAGAGAATATAAATTCCTCACCTTACACAGGCTGAAGTGTTGATCATAAAAGCGGTACAGTCTGAGGAATTTGGAAAGGAAATCGAGATACTGACCTCCCTCAAAACGGAACAACATCCGAGTAAGAGTACCAAAAGAAACATTCAACTTAATAAAACGAGTTCCCTTTATAAGCTTGATCCATTTGTGGACGATAACGGTATTCTTCGAGTTGGTGGTCGTTTACGAAGAGCCAATCTAAGCGAGAATCATAAGTTTCCCATCATACTTCCTAAGAACAATCCCGTGAGCAACTTGATTGTCCGAGATTTCCATGAGAGAGTAAAGCATCAAGGTAGAGGTATAACCCTTAACGAAATCAGATCCAATGGTTACTGGATTATTCAAGGAACAGCAGCTGTTTCCAAGTGTATAGCAGGTTGCACAGTATGTCGTAAGCTTCGAGGAACTACACAAGGACAGAAGATGGCAGACCTGCCAATTGATCGAGTGGAACCCTCGCCTCCGTTCACGTATGCAGCAGTGGACTACTTTGGTCCTTGGATCATTAAAGAAAAAAGAAAGGAATTAAAGAGATATGGTGTCCTTTTTACCTGTTTGGCGTCAAGAGCTGTACACCTAGAAATTGCACACAGTCTTAGCACAGATTCATTCATTAATGCTCTTCGTCGCTTTGTTTGTCGAAGAAGTCCAGTACGGCAATTGAGAAGCGATCAGGGAACCAACTTCGTTGGTGCGAAAGGAGAACTTAAAGACGCCATATCCGAACTTGATCATGAGAAGATTAGTTCAGAAATGCTCAAGCACCATTGCGACTGGGTAGTATTCAAGATGAATGTCCCAAGTGCTAGCCACATGGGTGGCAGTTGGGAAAGACTAGAATAGTTATTTTTTCCCTCGCCTTCCCTTTTCCCCTTGCACGCGTCCACCTTTGGTACTGATCTATATATATATATATATATATGTATATATATATGTATATATATATATATATGTATATGTATATATATATGTATATGTATATATATATATATATATATATATATATATATATATATATATATATATATATATATATATATATATATATATATATATATATATATATATATATATATATATATATATATATATATATATATATATATATATATATATATATGGATATACCTATTCGTCCCTATAAAATTGAAATTCAAATAACGACTGGCGACGAGTCTGGGAAAATCATAATTGTACTCAGTGATTGTACTGCAATACAATTAATGAAATAATTGTACTCCTCTCAACCAATCAGCATCCAGTAATTTTATCATGCTAATAATAAATAATGTAATCTACAATTTTCTCCATATAACTTCGAACTCAACTTTTTGTGATAGCATACTATCTTCACACTGCCATATGGCTGGTATTTTGGGTGTAAAACCGGTGTCACAGGAATTTCCCGGGAATTGTCAGGACAGGTGTCTAAATCGGAAAAAAACATTTTTCTTCTCCTGCCTACACGCGTAAAAAAGCTTTAGTTTTGCAGAGTTAAATTCTCAAACGTGTAAGGCAATAATAAGATGAAAGTATCACGAAATTATTTGAATAAACCACATCGCATATATGGGGGGCGAATGTCCTAAAAAGGGGCGATATTCCTAGGGTATTCGCCCCACCCCCTGGGAGGCGATATTCCTAGGATATTCGCCCCCGGGGGCGATAATATCGCCACGTTTTGAGGGGGGGGGGGCGAATTTCCTGGGGGGGCGACCTTTTAAAAATTCTATCTTGCCCCCCCCAAAATTTGAGTTTGCCCCTCAAATGCCCCCCCAAATTTGGAAGCCTGGCGCCGCCACTGAGTACAGTACAGTACAGTACAGTACAGTACAGTAGGCTCAGCGTTTTTGGCCGTGTAGAATTGAACAAACTAACTGAACAAACTAAAAAACAAAACAATATCGACATCATGCCACGTCAAATTTGAGCACCACACTCTCGTAAAAAGCGCACATGTTCTGGTGTTAAATAATATGGCAGACAATTTGGTACAGTTACGCAGGCAGGGTTAAAATATGGCTGCTTCATCTTGAGGCAACTCAAATTTACATGGAAATATGCATTTTGTTCTTTGAACATCAACTGTCCATCAGGAGTATTAGGGTTAGGAAAACCTCTATTCATACGTGTAATAATCGTCAAATCATACGGTGGACTTGCGATAATCCCGCCGAGTTTTAACGATTGGGAACACCCAAAACAGGTGAGAACTAAAGGAGGACAACACTGCAAAAGACTAAGAACAAATGTCCGAGGTGCATAAACTGGCTGTTGCATTGACGTCATATAACGTAGAAGAAACTATCCTAACATAAAACTAAACCCTAACCCTAATACTAACCCTTACCCAGTAACCCTAACCTAACCCTAACCTAAACCCTAACCTAACCCCAACTTATTTTAAAAATTGATATAAAAACGGAAACCTTATTTTGAAGTATACTATCTAGCAATTGCCGTTCGCTGATGGTCTAGCAAACAACGAATTTATCCCCATTTCAGCGTTTTACCCCCATTTCAGCGTTTTACCCCCATTTCAGCGTTTTATCCCCATTTCAGCGTTTTATCCCCATTTCAGTTTCCGCTTTCCGTTTCCGCGATTCAGTTTCAGCGTTTTATCCCTACCCACATTCGGTGTTGATATACAGTTATATCAACACGAGTGGGAATTAATTGGGAAAACGAGAAATTGTGTGGAATCACGAAGCCCGAAGGGCGGAGTGTTTTCACACAATTTCGAGTTTTCCAAATTTAATTTCCATGAGTGTTGATATAACTTTGAAAAACACAAAGAAAAATCATAAGCGTGTCGTACTTTATATGTGATAAAAAAACATGTTAATTTACATAAACTTTAGCTTTGATTTTCTCGGTTTAGACAAAGAACCAAGAATTTAAGATGATAAGAACCAAGAATTTAAGAAAATATTTTATTTAGACCCCCTTTAAATAAGAACCTGTTCAGGCTAGAACTTCAAAACTGATTCTTATATTATCAAATATAGAGTCAAAATTAAGTCATAAGTTAGTAAAGTTACAATCAGTGTATAGCTTTAAGTGCATATAGGGTTGGTATCGATAATGCATATACTGTCATTTTTTAGAAGAAAAAGAAATAAGTGCATATAGGGTTGGTATCGATAATGCATATACTGTCATTTTTTAAAGAAAATTAGAAACTATTTAAGTACCTGTTTAGCCTAATTTCCTGGTAAGCATGCACCATTTATATAAGAATCTGTTTTTAGCCTAACTTGGAAAATCTAGGTTCTTATATGGGGATTTCCTGTATTGTATATTGTGTTGTACATACGTTATACTGAGAACATTTCAAAAACTCTCTTGAACGATTTGAACAAAAAACAGACCTGCATTCTTTTCACTCCAAGAACTTCATCCTTCAGCTCATCAAGAACGTTAGACAACGCCACTGGTTCCAAAAATGCATCTGTTCTTCTTTTGTTAAGCAGTATTAAGAACACGAAAATCCGTAACATAACTGGCTTCTGGATAATATCTCAAGACGTTGTATTGACCATAAGAAAGCTTTTACAGCTTTTTGTTTAACAGAACTTTACAATAGCAGAGTGAGGCAACTCTAAAGAAAGTCACGATGCACGAAAATGAGAGCTCCCTACAGATTTGTCTAATTTAAATTACAATAGGCCAGGTTTTCTCTATAATATTTGATCAGATTAAAGACACAAATAGAAACTAAGAAATTTTAATTGCCTGAAAAACAAAATGATGGCATGAAAGGCGGAATGACTCTGCGGAATGGCATGCGGAAATACGTAATGGCATGCGGAATGAGTTGCAGAATAACAAATTACAATCAAGTATAGAACAGAGGGGACTTTTCATCGAGTAGATCATCGTGTTATCAAGTCAAGGATAATGACATACTTTAACATAAAAGAGTAATGATAAAGGGTAGATTTTGAATAAAATACGAATATCTGTACTGGTGATATCTATACTGATGATAAAGGGTAGATTTTGAATAAAATACGAATATCTGCATACAAGATCTGACCGTTACTATGAAGCACTCGATACTTTCTCCAACAACATATTGCGCTTAATTTTTTACAAAATTAAAAATATTCACAAATTAAAAATATGAAAATGTAGCTTGCATTACAAAGAAATGTTGGCTTACCTAAGTTATACCTTACACGTCGATTAAAGCCAAGTAAAGCCTTTTCAAAGACGCGTTAAACTACACTAGAGGCCACATGGCGGTAGAGAACTCGACGAAGTATTCAGGATATTTCATGCTGCATAGCCAGTTTAAACGCTGCTGTGTACTATTCCTGTGAATTATGATGCCTAACACACCGGCATAGTACAAAACATGGACTGGACCAATGGACTGGACCCAAAATTGGACTCAAAATTGGACCAAAATTTGACTCAAAATTTTAGCCAAAATTTGACTCAAAATTTTAGTATAACAAGTATAACAGTCTCAAAAGTGGATAGGTATTCTATAATCTAGCCCAAATGACTTTCTTATACTGTATAAAGCCCCGCACAGACGAGCATTTTTTCCTTGACAAGTTTTATTGCTTGTCTGTGCGGGGCTTTAGGGGGGGGGGGGGGGAAAGGGGGGGGTGAATAGTATACAAATCCGCCCAAATTTGAAGCAAAATCCGCGATCCAACAATGGTCTTGTCTAAATTTGAATCCGAAGCTCTACTAGCTATCGGAAGTCACAATCCAGGATCCGAACTAAATTGCAAGCTAAATCCACAATCCGAGCCAAAATGTTAGATAAATCCGCATTCCGCTGTATTAATAAGATCCGCAAATCCATATAAAATATTCGCCAGATCCGAAATCCGAACAATTTTTTCTGTGAAATCCGACGATCCGAAAACCTATTCACCCCCCCCCCCCCTTTAGGGAGACAACTCACTTAACGAGATCACGCCGTATGGTAGAATTTATAGTAAAACATTTCATGCGTTTTATGTGGACAAACGGGTTGGCCTGCTTGACGAGATCTCGCGTGAAATGGGCAGTGAAATAAAATGTTGATTACTTCTGATAAACTTCGATAAATGTTGATTACTTTCTTGATAAACTTCGATCAGAACTTCAAAACATACAGATTACAAAAAAGCACATTGTGCCATCACGCAGGAATTATGATATTGGGTGATTTTAATCATTTTGACTACAAAACATTATGCCGCCATTCCTTCTTGAAACAAACTGTTAAGAAACCTACCAGGCAATCAGCCATTTTAGATTTGATCTTAACCAATATGCACAAGTGGTACAACGAACCTGAAATCTTACCAGCAATTGGCTTGTCTGACCACCTGTCCGTTCTTGCTACTCCTGCTGTTCAAGCTAAACTACCCAATAATATTATTAAGAAAACAGTACGTAAAACAAAACCGTCTAGCATAACATCACTTGGAAAATTCGTCAAGTCATTGGACTGGAGTCACCTTTACCGCTTACCTTCTTGCCAAGATAAATGCGACCTTTCCTACAACCTACTTATGTTAGGACTAGATACCTTCCTGCCAAAGAAAAAGGTTAAAGTTCATTGTAGGGATAAACCATGGATCACTCCGGATTTAAAAAAGCTTATATCAGACAGACAACATGCATTAGCTGCAGGAAATCGTAATTTGTATAATCAATGTAGAAATGATGTCCGCAGAGCAATAAAACAAGCAAAACCTTCCTATTTTCAAACTCAGGTTAAACATCTTAAGAGAGGATGTCCACAAAAATCAAACATAAGGCGGCCACGACGGAAAAATCGATTTTGCTCAAATTTTGCCCAGATATACCTTATTATATCGGAAAATGCACCATATATTTTTTTAGGTCAAATGCTTTTTTAACTTTGAGAAAATGCCGCTTTAACACGACCACCCTAAATCGCCATTTTGTCTGGGAAAATATGCGCTGATTTTACCGACAAATTTCACGACGACAACCGTTTCTAATCGATCTAAAACCCTAAAAATCTTGTTTTCGGTTATTCAAAGGACCGGGTACGTGACTTACAGGAAATCTGAGTTACTTTTAGGAATAGAAATAATCGTAGTTTTGGAGCACACTATCTTACCTCATTTACGATACCCTCTTAACAGAACCGATTTTCACCATGGGATAAAGCTCCAAATCGATCATGCTTCTACTAGTTGGCTCTTTAATAAACAAGCTTTCAATTGACGTAAATACTTCTTTGGGCAAATGAACACGCGATAAACGACAGCGCGTTCAAATCGTCCGTTTTTGACGTCTTGCAAGTCAAACGCTGTTAATTTACATACCGTCGAAGTAAACAATTTAATCAAGTATTTTAAGTATTTTACCTTTTGATAAGAAGATATATTCTTGAATGGAGACTTTTTGGCTTTCTAAGTTTAAAATTGGTCCAGAAATCCCGATATATTTGTGAAATATCATCATATACAGGTATTTTGAGATATAATATCGTTGTCAGTTGCATGATAACTTCAGATCACTGTTCAATATTGTACTTTTAATAGCACTAACATACAAAGCGATGAGCTGTTTAGGGATTATATTTGTTACTAAATTTACCAAAATAATTAGAACTACAACTGCTGTTTTCAGAGGTTTTGTTCCATTTTGTCCATATTATTAAATTAATGTACCAGTTATGTATCGACTATAATGTTTACGAAGACGTAAGTTAATTATTAAGCAGGTGTTAGCGTGCGTGTACATGAAATGAACGCTTATAATGTTTATCAATATAAGGAGTTTTTATTTTTAGTTTAGCAGCCCTTATATTTGAATAGCCGAATTCATATTAGGGACGCGAAACTCGTCTTAGACGGAAACTCGTCTTAGACGGAAACTCGTCTGTGAAAACCCGCCTGAATATGAATTTAGGGACGGATAAATTCGAATTTAAGACGAGTTTCCCGTCTCAGCGTCTAATATGAGTTTCCCGTCTCTAATATGAATTCGGCTAATGTGTGTTAAAACTGCAAGGTCATTAAATCTCATTAAAATCCCACAGACCACAACGATTATACGTATTGAT
>CACRXK020006089.1:0-26175 GCA_902702795.2 Paramuricea clavata
ACATCGATGTTATTCCATTATGTCGCCTACTTGGACACAGCACCAGCTAAAACATTGTCAAGAGCAAGGTGTCTACATCAAATTGACCTAAAGGTTAGTCATTTTTACACTGTTATTCAACATGTCAAGACATCCTATGGTAACTCGTAGTCAAACACAAAATGTATGGGCCTCTAGTGCCTCTACGAATTATGAAGCACGCCATCATGCCGGCGCGTTAACATCGTATCACGATAAGGAACGAACAGTCATAAAATTGGGTGGTGTCACACAAAATTATCTGTATAACAAGGGTGAAGTATCCGTACCCTTTTATCTGTTACCACCATTTCACAACCCACTTCGTAACCCCATCGATGGTCTTGGAATTATGACCCATGTAGAGGAATGTACATTTATCCTAATATTGAACCCCGGCGAATTTGCTTTAATAAACAAGGTAAATTTATAAACTAACAAAAAAAAATCTAAATGTCTTTCAAACCTTACTAAATTTCTCTCTCTCTCTTAGGACATCGCTGCCATGCTAGATTCCGTGGATAAAGAAAGTTGGGCAAGAATCGCGCGCAAAATATCAGTACAAGAATGGAACAATGCACAAACAACAACAAAAGTTAGAAAATATATAATAGAGGATCAAACTGACAATCTTATTGTAACAACAACGTAAATTTACAATGAAATAAAATTTTTTTAGTCTTCTAAAAGTAATATATAATCCAACAAATTATCTACACACACATATTTATCACCCATCATCATCATGCGCAACCGTAATTGTTCAGCATCTTCAGGATTTATACACATTCTTGCACAATTTTCTTTCCAGCGATAATCAAATGTCACAAGCGCTGCGTCATCTTGGGTTTTTAAAGTCGCAAAACGTATTTTACTGCGAGCTACCAATAATAAACTTTCCCAATCGTACCAGGTTAGCAGCGGTGTATAAAGCAACTGTTCCCCAAACTGAGTCACGCATTCCCGATGCGCATTTTCCATCACACCCCAATCATTTCGCATCAGCACAGGTACCGTTGTAAACCATTTATGATTATCAACACCAACCGGGGGTATTTGATTTACACGTATCCACATATATCGTGCAGCTATATTTACGAACAATTCATTCTGCGCATCCACATTACCCGACCAATTTTTTGGGCGACTCAGAATACTCGTCATCACGTTTTCTTTTCAACTCACCCCTACTACCCGATAAAATAAATTGTTGTGGAAGACCACCGATAACTTGAAAATAAGCGATAAATAAATACACGTGTGCGGCTATATCATAAGGTTCGTGTATCGTAAAATACTCCCAAAATCTGCGCACATAAATCGTTTCTCGACAAAAACCATCTGCTGAAAATATTAAACCCTTCAACAAACAATCTGCACCCATGACACATTCCAAAGCTTGTTTAAATTCCACAGCTGTTACTGTTTTAGCATATATCACAACGTCGTGATTTGTATAAAATTTTAACCCGACCATTTTTTACCATATTTGGCAGATGAAAAAAGTATAAAATTACGCTCGAGAAGATCTAGATAAAACAAAAAGAACTAAGCTAAGTCAAAAGGAAAAGCAAGAGAAAACAAAAAATTCAAGGTAATGGATCTCACTAAAGAAATTAAAATGTTTCAAAGCGCATGTTGTAATGGGTGGCATTGTAGACACGAAAATTGCTTTGTCGGCGAACCCGAACAGTCCCCAGACGGTCCCGATTTGGACGAGTTTTGTGATCATTGTAAGATGGGAATTTATCACTTCTCGCAAAAAAGAAAACAAGAAGAACGCCAAACAAAAGCAGCGCACACGGAAGAAGGACCCCAGTTTATGTATACGGGTTATCAATATTGCGATGGGCAATACAAGTATGAGTATGTAAATACGGGCGAAATCTTTGGGTCAAGAACAGAACCCCGCGACGAAGTCACGATAAATCAAATCGGTTTACAATGGCTAGCTCAACGCGGAGACCAACAACTGTTGTGGGGTGGTCAAAATACAATAAAAACACTGCAGGGAAAAAACAAAGAAGAAAAAAAACAAACAACTATTGACAAATTTTTTAAATGAACTAACCTTTTACGTTTTGTAACTCTACCAGATAAAATATAAGATGGATTTTTTGGTCTTTTATCGCTCGTTGTTCTTATACGATAATAATGTTCGATATTTACCCCCGTTTCCCGCTCAAATGTCGTACAGGCAACTGTCAATTTATCCTTCGCCGCACACAAAACACCATGCGTGCTCATGGGGAGATATTTATGTTCGGGCAATATGATACCGTACGAAGGGATCTGCAACAGTTCCAAAACCATCTTCGAAATTTGTAAACACAATATTTCGTAAATTTTTTGATCGTGACGCGTATCCCAGGGTATAATACCCTTGCCGACAAGTTTATAAACTAAAGAAGTTAAATCCCATTTATGTTCGCTTTCAACTTCATCTTTACCATGCTGATTAAACTGCATTTCCAACCATTGTTTCGCATACATTTCCCAGGGGTTACACATCTTTTAAAAAACAAACACACACACTCCAAAGGTTTTGGAAAAATGAATTATAAAGCTTGTTTTACAATTGTTTTATGTAACATTATTAACCGTCATTAAAGCCTCTGATAAGAATATAGTGTGTGTAGGTCCCAAATTATGTAGTTGTGACGCTTCATCCCTTGTAACCTTGCTTGCAAATACATCCTTTGCCAGCTTTTCTTTTGCAGGTCTAAAAAATAAAGCAATTTCAGTAAAAAAAAATTCTTAAAATAAAAAAATAAAAAATAATTCTTACCCCAACAAACGCATAATTTCCCCGGGAAAGATCAAACCCAAACATGTATAAGGCATGTCAGCAACAACGAAATTGAGCGCGTGATCAAAATAGGTATTTCCTTGTAATTGAAAACCTTCAATCAAATCTTTAGTATTACTAGCCATAAAAGCACAAAAAGTTTTTGACGTGTCATTTTCGTAACATACATATTGTACATGTGGTGGTACCATGCCAGACATCATTTTGAAAACTTAAAAACCTTTGAAAAAACAACGCTTTTAATAAACCCGCACAAGGCAATTTTGACCAAATAAGGTTAAAAACAAAGTCAATACCCGCATAGGTAATTTTGACCAAATAAGGTTAAAAATGAAGTCTATTGACTCAACAAAACCTTTTTGACCAAATAAGGTTAAAAATGTTTTTTTTTTATAGCATGTGTAACAAACCCAACGGCTGGACCGGAACCGTAGAAGATCAGCAGGAATTATTCATCAATATCTTATCCTATCAAACAGCCGAACAGCAATTGAACGAAAATAGGCGTTGTATGGATCTGGCCTTATTCACACGCAATGCAGATAAATTGATCAACGAAAACTGGGATGAAGCCGCAGTATGTTTTCATCAACTTCTGGCTTATTGGAAAATTGATTATAAACACAAAAGCGGCGTAAAAAACTACGCAATCCTCAAAGAGTTCAACCCAAGCAAGCTTTACTCAATATATATAAGAAGTATATGTCCGAATGGTAAAGTGAAACCCTACGGCGAAGTGTGTGAACACATTAAAACAATGAAAGAATGTATCTCAGCAATGTAGTGTAAACTTACATATTAAACCACTGTATAACAAAGTTCCCATTTATGTGGTTGTCTTTGCGCACCCTCAAATTGTTCCTTTGTAACTTTAATAGCCAAACGATTTAACATGACTTTACCAACACAATTTTCAGTCAACACACGCATATATTCACCTTGCTGCAAATCAAACAAATAATGCGGTTCCTGCAATTCGCTACATTGTATCAATATAGCAGGCTGTTGAATGTGTGCATCTCGCCGACCCACCACCACGCGCTGCATGCAACCCGTACCATTACAAACATACACAATTTTTGCTTCCCCAATAGTATATATTTTAACATTATCTACTCCCTCCGCCACACCGGCCATCGTAAACTACTACAAAAAAAACTACTATTCTATTTTATATTATTGTCTCAACAGTCTCCTCCTGAGTACATAGTTCTAGTTCCAATGTCTCAAATTCTGTCTGCGTCACAGCCAGATTCTCCATTGCGCGATGATAGCGTGCTTCAACATCCTTCAAATGTACTTCGAGAGCCTTCTTCCAACCATGGCGCATCTCCTCCTTTTCCCGCAACCCAGCCTCCCAAGCGTCTTCGAACCACTTATTGTCCGAAGTAAAACAAAAATCTTCATCTTCGTCGTCGAACCAATCGTCTTCGTCATTATAGGCTAAGGCAGAATTTTCGCCCTCAAACAAAGTTTTAGCCTCTGTACATTTCGGACACTCGGCACACTCGTAGTTCAGCTTGCCGTAGTTCAAATTGTCTTGTTGCTTTGGTTTGGTCTCCATTCTAACAGTTTAATTTTCGTTTAATGCTTTTTGTGAACAAAATTCATCGATTGAGGAAACACTCGCGCCGAATGCTTTTTAAGCACAAATTTCCATGTGGAAGCTTTTAATTTTTCTTTTTTCCCCTAACTTTTTTCCACACTCTCGGAAGCTGTTTTAAAGTTTTCCAATTCCACCCGCCACCCGCACCTTTCTGTATTTTTTTCTTTCCACATAATTTTACCCGCGCCCCTTTCTTTAAAACCACCACACTGCAACGTTTCCCCATCGTTAATAACAACAATTAATCAACTATTTATCTTTTATACTCCCACGGTGTTGGCGAATATACAATTTTCTTAGCCTTTTCATGTATTTCCGTTTGAACACCGCAGCGACTGGTAACGTGCAGGAACTTTATAAATTCATCCAAAATAGGTTGTTCACCGGACGTACCCAATTTTTCCGCCGTATACAAGTAATGAGAGATATCAAGTTTATTCCGTTCTAGGGGTTCAATTAACTCCGACCACAATTGCCACGACGTTAACTCACCGTCACCCAATTTTTGTTGAAATGATAAAAATGCATCCGAATTACTCATAATAATCAGATCTTTTGCTCGTTTTTCCTCAAACAACATCGTTAATCGATCCCATTCAACTTCACATTTTAATTTTTTATCCATCTCTCACGCCAGACAGAACACAAAGTCTTAACACCAATAACACCAACCCTGTTGAGAACACTGACAAAACCGGCTTGTCACAGGTTTTTTGTTATCCCTATCTCGTTTCCTTTGCTGCTCTATTTTCGCATCTAATTCACAAATCATATTACAAATAACACACTTGCAATTACACAAGCAATTGTCCTCCTCGCAAGTACACGTACACTCCATAGCAGAACCAAACATAAAATGTAGTCTGACTCTGAACATGTAGCATTATCTTAGGTGGGAATCGAACCCACTTTGACTTGGGACTTTTACTCCCCAACGCGTTACCATTCCGCCACACCGAAACTACATGTTCAGATGCCAGACAATCACTACTTTAATTATTTGGCTTTTATCTACCTTACACTAACACTGCACAATTATTAGGGTTACAAAACACATTAAATTTACGCATGTCAACTTTTAAGCGATTGAAAAGAGTAAGCTAGTTGAAAGGTCAAAGTAAGCTCCGCCCCTTGTAACATAATAAAGTCGCGCGCCAAATTCGAAACCGATCAGTGCGGTCGACCACGGCTTCGGAGACGCATCTCGGCCGCGCATGCGCAAAACGAAAAACACCGGCGCACGTCGCCCGACCACGCCTAGGACCACACCCAAAAAAAAGTCCCCCCCGTCCGGGAACGCTTTTTGCGACGAATCTTGCGACATCACCCGACTCTTTTACAATACTATCTTATAGTAAAATGAAAAAATTCCCACCCCCCAAAAAAATGAGTACTTTTATGGGTATACTACTAAGTTTGCAGGAATTTTATTCTTCAGGGTTGAATAATTATTTCGTTAGACGAATGGAATAGTTAACATGTTATATGTGACAAGTTTATTCTTAATGTTTATTTATTTACCAAAGATGAAAGAAAAGAAGCAAGATAACCATGCACTGCAGGAACTGGAGGCTTTACATGCGACCAGTGATATTGATGTTAGCGAGAATAATAATGTAAGTTGCACGATTTGGTTGCCAACTTTATTTGGATATATAGTATATAGTACATAAATTACTAAATTCTCATTTGATAGAACTTATTTGTATACAGCTAATTCAAAAAATGTTCTTTTTGTTTTTTAAAATGACCAATAACAAATTTAATTAAAAAAATGAAATCTTGTTATTGGTCATTATAAAAACAATGGGAAAATGAAAGTAAAACGGGCTCAGATGGCAAGACCGCTGACTGTATGGATGGGGGGGGGGATAAAATGAAGGAGGCGTGTCCATGTTTTTGGCAGGGAGATTGATGCTTGCGCGCAAGTGCGCATGCGTGAGGGAGCTCCGAACCCAAAGCCTCGGTTGACCAAAGTGAGGAGTTTTTGAATTTGGCGCGCAGTTAAAGGGAACGCGCTCGGCGTGTGATGACGTCACCTTGAGACAAGGGGGCCAAGTCTAATCGGGCAAAGGGTAAATAATCGGGTTTTTCACCTTTTTTGGGGTATATTTTAATATTTTAATATTTTTTAGTGTTTGCAAAAAGGATGGGGTTAAAATTCAATGAAGCTTAGTGCTTTGTTGGGGTTCATTAATATTTATTCACGTTTTTTAGGTAGTTAAAAAATGTGAATAATGTATTTTCAACAAATTTTAACAACAAATAAAGTTTTATTAACAATACAAGAAGTTTTATTTACAAAATGATTTACTATACTGATCTCTTTCACACATTGTTTAGTTTTCAGATTGTTTTTTCAATAGGCTAGTAAGTACAAATTCTGCAACGTTAATTTTTCCAGAAGCTCGCGATTTTCTCGAATTACATCTAGGGCTTTTCTTCTAGTTTCGGCAAATAGCTCGTAGGTCATAAATTGTTTTTGTTTGATACTGTAATATCGCGTTTAAGTTTTGTCAATATTGTTTTTGATTTTTTACAAACACCTTCGGAGTTGGGTAGAACAAGTTCGCGACGTGATAGTTGTAGTGTGGCCATGTCGTCATTGACTTCGTTCATACGCATGAGAACTTCATCTTTGGTTGGTCGACCGCTAAGTCGTTCTGTTTCTCGCTTTCGTTTTCGAGATGGTTTTTCAATTAACTTTTTTGATTGCATGGGAGAGGTGGGTTGTTCTTGTTCATCTTGAAAAACTTGTTTTGCTAAAGTTATGTCCTTACCGCGACCGTGTGTGGTAGGGATATTTGGTGGTGTTATAGAGGGCATTGCTTGTTCGAAAATGTTCGGTTGATCTGTTTGACAATCGAGATACGTAACTAAATCACTGATGGCTTGTATAGTGTCGTCTTAGTCATTGTTACACTTTTCTTCTACTACCATCTCTACCGTCTCTGTGGTTTTTGTTTGTTCGGGTTCAAATGTTAGGTTTATAAATTTACCCAGTTGATTAATTTGATTCTTTAATTTTTGTAGTTTTAAAGGTAGGGTGGTTATTGTCTTTGATTGTAGTACTTTTTCAGGTGCTGGCGGCGGAGTAGACGGTATTTTGTGGGGTCCATTTTCTGAAAGTTGCCATTTGATAAAATTCAGTTCGAATATATTCTCGGGTAGAGATGCACGAATTGTTTGAAATTCCAGTATTTGTCTGCCAACGGTGCAATATTTGTGTTGTCTTGAATAACGACGCCCAATAAATTTAGGAATCTGTAGAATTCTCCGTCGATATTATTCATTTTTTAATAAGGATTTTAGCGTGTGTGCTGTGTGTTCCTTTACAAGCAACAGTTAAATGTGAAAAGAATATATGAGTGTTTGTGTTTCAAGTAAAAATGTATACAGCCATATATGGTCAAAACGTTATGGTAACATAATTTTTGTTTATATGTGTTTATATGTGTTTTGTGGCAACGAAATTGTATTGACCATATTGGGGTAATGGGGTTTTTACAACCAGCATATGTGTTGACCATATATGAGCATGGTATGTTTTATTATTTTCTCAGTCAAGGTTACAGCTACATAATGAAGGTCGTTGTACAAGTATTTTTGGATTGTTTACGTTATATAGTTGAAAGTAAAATGACATTGGTGTCTAAGGTCTTAATGGGTATGGCTATGCTATTATTATTTTATTTTATGGTCTACGGTATGAAATATTTGGATTTGTCTATAAAAGATTTTGGAGACGCATATACACAATTTTATTCTTGTACACGAGAATATGAGGAGGTATGTATACTTTGGATACGTATTGTGATGATATATTTTCTTGTAATCTTGAATTTCTTGTTTCGATGACTGGGGGGAAATTCAAACGAAACAGTCAGTCATTCATTCATTCATTCAGTCATACAGTAAACTTTCCGGGGGGTGTATACGGTATTTGTTCGTAGTGATTTATCGTACTTAGTCTGTGCTTTGAAGGTTATTTAGGCAATTTCAGTTGTCTTATTTAAATATTCTTTAGGCCTTTTGCCAAGTTTTGCCAAGTTTACAAAGAATTCGAGGAATTGTTGTCGTTATTATAAATTTTATAACATGCGCTTCTCATGTTGTTTAAAGGATCTTTACGCCGGAACACCCGATTTTTTCTTTAGCAGCGCAAATGCGCATGCGCTATCAAGCCGTAGATCACGATGGCGTGACGATGCTAGGAAGGAGCGAGACAATGTTGTTTCGAAATGTATAAACATTTCAGACGTGAATATTGAGTAAATCTTTGAGAATCTACGCAATATATAAATTGATGTTATGCATTCAATTAAGTGCCGATATTATTTAGACCGGTATATTCATTTTACAGAGCTAGCAAGGAGCTAGGACAGTGCTTTTTTCAAGTGTATATATTAAACATTTCAGACGTAAATATTGAGTCGAAAATCTTTGAGATTCTAGGCATTCAATTGAGTGTCGATATTATTTTCACAATATACCCATTAAACAGAGGTAGGGAAGAGCGAGAGAGTGTTGTTTTCAAATATATAAACATTTCAGACATGAATATTGAGAAAATCTTTCAGATTCTACGCAATACATAAATTGATGACGTTATGCATTACCGGCGCCCAATTAAGTGCCAGAAGATATATTGTTTAGGCCGTGTAGTTCATTATACATTGGCCACATTGACTGTATAAGGTCTACACCACAGAATAGATAGTTACACTCAGTAAGAAAAAGAGAGAAATTTGCATCAGACAAAGCGTAAACAACTATTAAACAGAAGTGGGTGTTTGTATGGCGTTTACAAAGAAAATAACTTGTGAGTTGTGATCGAGACTAAAAGAAATCAGTTGAGTCTGCAGAGCTCTTTATTTAAACAAGAAAGACGAGGATCGAGTTATAGCCAACGTGTTATCGCCAATCGCTTGGCTTGCCAACAAGCTTTGTGCAATAGAAGAAAAAAGCAAGGAGGTAGCCAACGTGTACCGTCAAGGACTTACTTTGTTTACTGTCTAGCACAACGTCGACAGTGCAAACTTGTGTTCAGTGCAACGATAACTCTACCAGATCTTACAAGAATCAATCTGTACACAGAGCCGTATCAAAGCTTGTTAAAACTGCTATAAACACTGTTATAACTGTGAAACTATTGAAATCTGAAATGACATTATTGAATACATGCGAAAAGCTGAAAATGACTCATGAAACGCAATGCGACATTGCCATTGGGAATATAAAGTCAAAGGTCAATCAGACTTGTTATTGTGAAACATGTCACAATTAGGTTAAAATGCGGAAGCAGATGGAGCAGATCCACGGAACGGATATGGGGATAAAATATAGAACGGATGGGGATAAAATGCGTTCTTTTAATGATACAACGTCGTAGTGCTTATTATTCATAACATATCTTATACAGCTATTTAGGTAATGGGATTAATCATATTAAATAAGTTCAGCGTATCAGTAGCCTCGTTAGGATACTTTTAGCAACAGCTGCAAATGCAAATGAAGTTTTAGAATATGCAAAATTTGGGTGTTGGTGGAACATTTTAAATTTCAAGTTATCACGTGTAGCATCACAGTAAATAAATAAATTCTATCAGTTCCACGAGGCACGTTTCTGATCTGTTAGGCTTGTTTCAAACGTGGCACTACTCATGTGCCAAACGCATTATAAAATAGATAATGAGATGAAATGCCTTTGGTAACTGTTTATTTCGTAATGTAAGCCATCAGCCTTTCTAGGTTGTTGGCAACCCTATATAGTTCTTGCAGTGTCTTTTTCAATTTGAAACTTCACACTATCCTTGGATCCCTAGTTTAATATACAATACCAACACCGATATAGTAGTCGTATACCAGTTCAATATATTCTATGATTCTTTTGATTTTAGATTCTACATGTGGTGGGACATGTGAGGTTGCCAAATACATCTGTAACCTTTGGTGTAAATCTGTGGGTTCTACTTTATATATAATGTCGTGATCTTTGGCGTAACTCTCAAGAGCTTCTTTAAACATAGTAGGTGTGAAAATTATACATTCATCATTATCCTCTACTTCATAACCTATTTTAAATTTATCATGTTCATCTTTGGATAATTCGTTTTTTACATATACCAAGATGTGAATAGCGAATTTGCTCATTTTCAATTTTGATGTTGCTCGTTACGCATGTGTAATAAAAATGGGTCAAAAATGTTTTAAGGGTGCACAAGATACGCCGTGGGTAACATTAAATTGTAATTGCGTTCAAATTCGTGATAGTGATAATATTGATTTGGATTTTAAGGACGGTGGTGGGGTTGAAGAAGAAAAACACGAAAAAGACGGCGTGAAAGTTACAAATTGTTGTTGTCTACAATGGCGTCAAAAAAACAAAAGGGGAATGACGGCAAAGCGGTCGATAGAAAAACAGTCGAATTGGTGAGAAAATTATTTGATGTATTTGATAGGGAAAAACGTGAAAAAAATATTGAAGAAATTGCCAAGATGGTTGTTGAGAATAATAAAAAACAAAATGTAACTAAATTATCAAATATGGTAAAAAATACAAAACTGCGTCATAGGGAAAAGCGTAATTATAATGTTGAAGATCGTGACATTGTAGAATTAGCGGGGTTGGTTCGATCACATAAAAATATTACCGTGCCCCGAAGATCTTTTGCAATACGCCAAATACGCACACATGAACGATTTGGTTATACAGAGTATATATTTGATGTAAATGTTGGCAGTGAACATATGCGTTCATTACCTGATTTTTTTGTAAATTTACGTAGGGTATTTGAATACTTAATTAATACAATGAAATATTACGCGGAATCGAATACCGCCAAAGCACGATTTTTTATCTCGAATGCATGCACCACGTACACCTTTTTCAACAGCTGTTTTAAATGTATCTGATTTTACAACGGACATGTTTTTCAACATTTTTGAAAGACATATGCAAAGTAACACGCAAGAGATTATAAATAATGGTTGGCACACGACTGTTAGCTTGTATATTTTTCCGAACACGTGTACGTCACGTCAACCTGTAAAAAAACGAAAAAAAACAAACTAAAATGCATAAGTATTTAGGCAAAAACGGTACGGAATCGGGTAGCGGTAAAAAAAATGACATGGCGTTAAAACATGGTCGCGAAGTGCCTCATGGTGTTTTTCAAATTGGCAAATCAAACGTGAAAAACGGTTGTTTGGCTTTAGCGCTATTAGTGGGTAAAGCCTATTTGAACGACGATACAAACGCACAGAAACTAAAGAGAAACCGTAACTTGACACTAAGTGATTTATATACTGACGATGACATCACAAACGTTTACACGACTAGTTGTTTACCCGTTGGTCCGGTTCGTATCAATCAACTTGAACAGGTTTATGAGAGGTATTTAAAACCGGAAGGTATTGATTTAGTTGTTTTTTCTAAAAATCAAGCCGACACCATCGTTTACGATTCCCGATTAGATGGTAATCAGCGGATACACCGCATCACAAACAATGTGATATTTCTTTGGTTAAACGAAAAACATTACGATCTTGTACTATCACCGTATACATTTTCACGTTTAAATTTGGGAAAATTTTGTTTTTGTTGTATGCGTTATTTTCGTCGTTTTGAAACTAAGAATACACACGTTTGTATTTCGTCGCTGACTTGCCACCGATGCTATTCGAACACAGCAAAGTGTGTTGAGACACCGGGTTTTGTGCAACAGTGTAGCGAGTGCGGTATTATTTTTTATAATCCCGATTGTTTTCGTAATCATTTATTGCAAAAAGTATTCAAAACCTCTGTGAACGGCAAAATTTTTTCTGCACTGTCTGTTATAAATCTGTGACGTGAAAAACAATGATTTCCAGTATAAAATATACAGCACACAAATGTGACAAAATGTTCTGTTTGCATTGTAATAAAATGAAGAAAAAGAGAACAGCAAAATGTGACGCATCCCATGTTATACTTTTACGATTTTGAAACACGTGTAAACAAAGACGATATTTACATGATTCCATTTTACTGTGTCGTTCAAAAGGTGTGTGTGGCGTGTGACGAAAAACTATTTGTAAAAAACTATGAACATTTTTTACCACATCCTACCGAAGCGTATACTGATATTTCTGTGGAACCCGTAGTTTGTTGCGGTCATAGGCAATATGTGTTTGAAAAAAATAATGAGAGTATCGTAGAGGAATTAGTAGATTTTATGATGCAGCAACCCAGGGATAGTGTATAGGTGGCACACAACGGGGGTCGTTTTGATAATATCTTTTTAATGCATGAATTGTTAGTACATCGTAAGATAGTGCCGAAGGTTATTATGAATGGTAGTAAGATTATGTCTATGGAATTGGAAGAACGTAATGTAAAAATAATTGATAGTTATTTGTTTCTTGCCATGAGATTAAGTAAATTTCCAGAGGCCTTGGGGATTAAGGATGTGTCGAAGGGTTTTCACCCCTATTTATTCACCGATTTAAACTATGTGGGTCCCATGATAGGTTTAGAATATTTTGAACCACCTCCCGAGGGTAGTAAGGAACGGGGTATTTTTGATAAATGGTATGAGCAGCAGAAGGGTAAGACGTATATTTTTCGCGAGGCAATCTACTATTATTGTCGTCTAGATGTTGACATTCTTAGACAGGGTTGTATTATATTTGCAAGATTGATCCATAAGGTTACGGGCATCTTGCCCTTTTATGACCGCACATATAATATTGTGGCGGGTTTGGCGCTTAAGATATACCGTAGGAATTTTTTACAAGAAGAACAAATTGGACAGGTGCCCGCATGCGGTTATGGGGGGAAGAATATCAATCAAAGTGCCATAGCCATGTGTTGGTTACGGGAAATCGAAAAGGAATTAGGTGAAAACAACAGACAGCTTGCTAGTAAACTTTCTGTAGGTGGGGAAGTTCAGATTATGGGGCGTTACGTTGACGGTTATTGTGATGAAACGAAAACAATTTATCAATTTCATGGATGTTTTTACCATGGGGGTGAGAAATGTTATGATGGTGACGCATACAACAGTATTGTTTGCGAGAAGTTTTTTATTTTATTAGCAAGTACTCAACAGGTAACAAGCAGTTTTCAACAGGCTGGTTATACAGTAATTGAAAAATGGGAATGTGATTATCGTAACGAAAGCGACATAACACCGCATCGTTTGAAACAATTAAGTTTAGGGTCCTTCTTTGTATATTTGCATTTAGAGCCACGTGATGCTCTTTTTGGTGGGCGTACATCTCCCGCTGTGCTTTATTATGATAGTAGAATTACCTGCTTACCAGCCATGTATTTTGACGTATGTTCTCTTTATCCGCACGTGCAAAAAAAATTTGAATATCCCACACAACATCCGACGATTTTACGTGGTGATGCATGTAAGGATGTTGATTTAAATTTTGTATTTGATTTGATTAAATGTAAAATATTACCACCAACAAACTTACTATTTCCAGTTCTACCCTTTCGTTTGGAAAAACTAACATTTCCCTTGTGTCGTACCTGTGTTTTAAAACAACAACAGCAAACATGTAACCATAACGACGAAGAATGTGCGCTATACGGCACGTGGACAAGTGTTGAGGTTTAAAAAGCCCTAGAATTAGGTTATCGAAACCTTGCGCTTTATGAGATCTATCATTTTGAAAAACGTGAAAAAATATTCGATCAATATGTTAACACTTTTATGAAACTTAAGCAGGAAAGTAGTGGTATTCCTAAAAATTGTTTAAACAAAGATGGAACAGTAATAAAAACAAAATTGCAAGAGTATATTGACGACTATATGAAACACAAAGGTGTGCTTTTGGAGGGTGTAAAAACTTGTTATAATCCCGGGCAAAGGACAGTAATGAAGGCACTTCTAAACTCGCTATGGGGTAAATTAGCTCAAAATGAGGACACCACCGTTGTTTCGTTTCTCGACACCATGGACAAGCTGTTAGATCTGGTGAATGATCGTACCGTGGAAGTAACATCGTTAGATTTTATTAGTGATAATATTGCTCGAACCACCCATAGAAAGGGAAGTAGTCTAACACCTTTACCCAACCGTAATGTAATTATCGCGTCTTTTGTAACAGCATACTCGCGTTTAGAGTTATTTAAATATTTGCATAAATTAGGCGAAAATGTTTTATATTACGATACTGATTCTGTGATTTTTATCGAAGATCGTTCAAACGGTAAATGTCTTGAAATTGGCGGTTATTTGGGGGAAATGACGGATGAATTAATTGAAAAGAATACTAGTAAAAAATGGATAGAACAGTTTTGTTCAGCAGGTCCAAAATCGTATTCTTATCGCACTAATGAATATATGTGTTATTTAGAAGACGGTACTGAAAAAAAGCAAACGGATGAGATAGTGCATGTGAAGGGTTTTACGTTAAAAGGGGATGCGAAAGAATTGCTAACATTTGATAGCATTAATGAATGTATAAAAGATAAAAAAAAGGAAATTGAGATAACATATCGTGAATTTGTCGTGTGAATTTTACGACTGTACGCGTATGGGTATACCCACTATAGAGACTATAAAGCCGTTACTTGGCAATGCTACATTGATAATTTTGGATGATTTAACGGTTTTGGCAATGGAGAGCAAAGAAAATACCGATAATTTAAACAACCTAGCATCGCGTGATAGTCATCATTTAAATATCTCTTGTTTTTTTGTATGTCAAAATTTAAACTACGAAGTGGTTAATTTACGAAATGTGCGAATAAACAGCATGTATCATCTTGTTTTCAATAGCCATACAGATACTCGAGATATTGAATTAATTGCTCGAAATAAAGGTATTCGATTACCCGTTTTACGAAAACTGTTATCGGATATTGGAAAGAAACAATATGGTTATTTATTGTTTGATGGTTGTCCACATTCACCAGCCAACACTTGTGTTCGAACGGGTATATAAACAATTTGTGTAAATATTTTATTAAAAAATTAAAAAGATTACATATATTGTTGAAATTCTTCTAAGTATGATTTACAAATTTGACCTTTGGCCTTATTACATTTACGTTTATAAACACTAATCATATTGGGGAATCGTTTATAGGCTAATGATTGTAGTTTTTCCTCATTTTTTAAAAGTTCATTTTGTTTAACAGAAAAAAGATCAAAAACATCATCCCGATTATAAAAACTATGTAAAAATAATAAACACCACACCCCACACGTTTTGCTAATATACGACTGACGTGCTATTTGCATATATACTGTAAAATTACACCGTAAACTACGAAAGTAATCTAACCAGTATTTTTTACCAAAACTATCAAAAAATGTAATGTCTTTGTTGCCTTTTACAACACAAACCCAATGAATACCCGGTTTATCTTTTTCGTCCGTATTCCATACCCAACAACATTTATCTTTTATTCCTTTTGGATGTACGTTTGCAGGATAACACCCCGAATAATAGGGTCCAATAATGGTGTTTTCGTTTGCAAATTTATCAATATCGTCTGTATCTAAAAATTTGCTTACAAAATATGTTAAAGATACCATATTTTTACGGTCTGTTAAGATAATCTCTGGGGCGTTTGAGAGGTCTCTGAGGTGTTTGTGGCGTTGCTGTTTGACGTGGTGTTGTTGTAGGTAATCGACGTCTTGCTATAGGTGCTATGGGTATCATACTTCCTTGACGTAAAAGTGATTTATACTCTTCTTTTATTTTTTTATTTCTTATAAAGGAAACAGGCATATTTGTTTTTCGCAATAATAATAATACTTTGTGTCGTTTTTTCTCATCTAAATTGGGCGCTGTTTGAATATAATTTCGTGTTAAATCCTCCAACATATCGTTATAGGAACGCCGGCAAAATTAACACCATTTTGGGAGGGTTTTACACCGTTTTTACGAAAATGCTCTTCAATTTTCGCTGTAGAAGCAGCCACTGTACCCGCTTTGTAGTTTGCACCTGAAGGTCCCGCAGTTGCGGCAGGTGGTGCGGCTGTTGCGTCGGGTTCATCATCGGGGTCATTATCTAAACCCACAGATCGGCGATAATTATCAGTTTTTTTTAGATAATTAATAACATCGTTACCCGCAGTTGAGGATTTATTTTTACAGATTTTAGAACGGTTGCACGACTTTCGATAAGGCCTGCTTCTTCAGCACTACATTTTGCATCGCTCAATAGTTTTTGTCTATTATTATTTTCAGTAAACATCTCCATAAGGGCATTAAATTTTCCCGCGTCTATTAGCGCTAACCGTTTGACTTCGTCGCCCATTTTTTTCAAATGCTCTTTTTTATTGCTTGTAGTTGTTGAACGGCTTTACAGATATAACCGTGAATGCGCATCTCTTCAACAAACATAAACCTTATATCTTTGGCAGCACAATCTTTTGTAGTAATATATTCCATAACATTTCTATCACCGGTATCGACGTCAATATCGATTTTTTTACGTACAATTAAATCACAAATATGTAATAAATGTCGAGTAATAGAAGGTGAAATTTGTTCACCTTTTTGCTCTAAATCTAATTTTAAAAAATTAGTTACACTAGGGATAAGACGATTTTCTTTTTCCTTGGGAACATCACAATGGTTTTACGGCGTTTAGCCGGCAGAATACCAAGCCTTGAAATTTGCTATCTTTCAATACCAAACGAACAGGATTCTTTTGATAATCTTCGGTTTCTGATAAAACAAAATAATGACTGCCTCCTTTCTTTGCCTTTTTTAGACATTCATAGGCAAGTCGTAGCTCTTCATGGCTCATAGTGAATTTCATTTTATACAAATTCTTATCACCCCCTTGTGTTGGTAATACTGAAGAGATACAACATTTTTCATTATATCGTTCATACCACAACAGTTTTTTGGTTCTATTCTCATAACTACCCAATTCTTTAACATGGGTAGCGTTACGTTTTTCATATAATTCTACGCCTTGTTGTGTGGTTTGTGCCATCTTGAAGTGAGATGAATTTTATCTCTTTACAACAACGTCTTATAAACGGCATATAATGCGCACGCAAACAAAGCGGTGTTCAACAGACATTCCTTTGCAATAACACCTTGAATATGTGCACACACCTTATTTCGAATACTTGTTATTTTTTAAAAAAAAAAAATTTATATTGGGCACAGGAAAAATCTATATGCCCATATATGGTCACAAGGACATATCCCATAACTAATAATTTGAAACAACCGGAAATATTGATAAAACCATCATCATTTAGCAAAAATACCATTAAATCACATAATCCTTTATTATTTGTGTCATATTGCTTAAAAATATTATAAATTTTAACAAAATATATCGCAAAATATCTGTCTAATTCTTCGTCAAATTTTTCTTTTATAAGTTTACTTTTAATCTCCCCAAACCCGCACCAATGTTCCGTAACCCACACGTTCATAATTTCTACATGTAAGTTTTATAAACATGCATATATATAAGCAAGGGTATAACACTATCGTCCATAAATACCCCCCATTCGAAAAGTTTTCTTTTAATATTGTCTTTATTTTTTGCATAACATAACCCATACATTGAGGATATATAAATAAGAAAATTACGAGAGTAAGTCAGTCGCCGTCGGTTATTTGTCACACAACCATCGACTAACTCAAAGCACTCAATGCATCTGTGTTGAAAAGTGTTCCAGATAAGTATTACATTATAGTATGCATCATCTCTTCTCGTTAGGTCTGCTTGTAAAAGTATATGACAGTGTTTATAAAAAATACCATGGTGAAATACGTTAAACTCTTCTCTTGTTAGCAAATATTCTTTCTTTCTTTGCTTTTCATAACATAACATAGCGCGTCTTCCCTCAATCATAATCGAGAAGTAATGATATTTTTTACCAACAATCACTTCTTCTAAAAAATTGAACACACCACGTTGCAAATATATATCCCTTTTCAAATAATCTTCAAATAACTCAACGCTTTTTTCCCTAAAACTCTCCAAAGTTTCACCAAATATCTTCGGTATCAAGATGTTAAATGTACCCCCTAGATCCCGTTTCATATGTAACACGTACCCACCAGACTAAATCGAAGTACCATGTTGTTTTTCTGCTAAAACCGAAAATGTATGACGCATTGCACCCACTGTATATCCACAATAGTATGCATCTTCGCATTTATCCATTACAACGACATCATGAGGGACGCCTGCTTCGTTTTGCACGTGTTTTACGAATGGTAGTTTTAAACGAATGGTATATTTTTACATTATATTATAACACCGTAGTGTTGGGGGCTACTCGTTTAAAATTAAACCGATGTTACAATAATAGTGAATTAAACATTATTCTCTCAGATAATACTCAACACCAAATAAGGTCATGTGTAAATATGTGCGTACAAACCCTATATATGCATTCTTTAGCTGATAATAACATAGTAGATATTGTTAGTAAAATATGTGAGGTATATAGTACGATATTATCGCATAACATTATATTTTTTGTACAGGATGTTCGAAAAACTTGGGGCTTGTGTGGTATACAAGGGTAAAATATACCTCCAATCTATAAACTTTATGAACATTTATCATCATCTGTTAAATAGCCATAGTCATATTGTTTCTTATACTTTAGATTCCTTAAGTTTTGGCTAAAATTATAACCCGAATACGGTGTCGAAAACAACGGATACCATATCAAATCATCATTGATTAATATACGGTGATATTTAGCCAGATAATAACCAATGTCTGTTTGTAAATAATCAATTGTATTTTGATAATGTAGAAATGTATAATTACACTCTTTGAAAAAAACTTCCAATAAATGTTTTAATCCTTGATCATCATCTTCATTGGAACACCATTGTGACGAAGCAATGATACTAATAAATTCTTCCGCATGTAAATGTTTTTGCACTTCACGTTTTATATAACGACGACCATTTCTTGAATAGTAATTCACCTCAAATTGTACAACATCTACTGTACAATATATTAATCTTGAAAAACACAACTGTATAGGGTAAACCTCACCATTAGAAACAACCCTTAACAAACGTGGCATTATTTTTTCAAAAAAATAAAAATAACATCTAATATATATATATATACATTTTATCTCCATATAAGGGCATAACTTTTTTAAAAATATATTCAGTCACACACACACGTTATTACGATGGTTTCACAAGCGCGAAAACGATATTATCAACGTGGTGCAAATTTTAAGGGCGGCAAGTATCAACAAGGAAAAAAAACAAGATGGTGGGTTATTCGGCGATGGTGGAAAAAGTAAATCAAAATCACAGCCTATCAATCTAAATGTAAACCAGCATCAATCAAATAATATGAATGCCAATCGACGCTCAATGTATCGACAACAACCCTATTACTACCAACCACAACCCGATTATTATTATCCACCACGACGACAAACTAGAAGACGTCGAGGAGGTAAACAAAAAATGTAAAAAAAAACCAAAAAACGCAAGTTTTTTAACCTCAAAAAAAAAACCTATATCCGAACTCTTTTTAACCCCTAGACGAAGACAGTAAGAAAACACAGCAAGGTGGTAATTTTTGGATGCTTTTCTTGTAATTAAATAATTGTTAAAAATTTAATAAAATTATTTACAAATAAACATTTACGGTATTACACAATCCTTTGCGTTCATGTCTTTAACAAGCAAACAATCGGATGCAGCGCGACATTTATAAAATAATTGACCCTGCATAGAAATCTCGTTAAATATATACTTTATTACACCCCTTAAATGACAAATTCTAGGCGGGTACAAAGTTAAAGGTTTCTTCTTATTTACGCATGTATGCATAAATGTATGTATCCATGTATGCATAAATGTCAATGAATCCATTTCATGAAAACAAATGCTGCATCCACCGCCCACCTTCGGACAACTATAAACGCCATACTCATACACACATCTCCGACCACATAAACATTTGATCAGGTGACGTTTCGCCACAATTTCAGGAACCAACTGTTCAACGTCGCATACATCTTTGCTACATACATAGAATAGTTGTAGTTCACTTTTTGCACACGGTCCTTGCAAATACGACGGTGTTGTATAACTAATACGTTTTAACACGGCTTTAGTTTGCAACCCACATACACATCGGTCACAATATAACATATAAAAAATGACACATCTGCGTTATAGGCGTCGACATCAAAACCGCAAAAATAACCGCCAGCATCTTCACTAATATAATTCTTATCAGCACATGTATAACAGGTAGATTTCAACCCATCACCACGCTGCGACAACAACACGTAATCTTCACACGCACATTCCATTTTTTCACATATTACCATATCAACCTCATTCCACGTTTTACACTTGTCACAATCGCAAGCTAGTTTTTTTAATGCTGCCATATTAAAAATCTGTTTAGAACTAAATATAAATTTATCAAACACCAAGACTATATTATTTAGCAACATTCTTCTGTTTGCCCAAATATGCTCCTACCTTTTAACATAAAAAGCAATGACTCATTTTTATCTAAGCACAAAATGTCGAACTGCGATTACTGCATGGCGCCAAGAAAATGCAATTGTGCTGCAAAATGTCTCAATTGTTTTAAAGCAAAACATTTGTATGAGACAAGTCTAAAAATATTACACTACCAACCAAACCAACCCACAGACACTCACAACTGTGGAGAAATTTTAGCAACTCCAACAACGTCGGGAAACCACATTTATTAGCGGTGTCGAAATAGTCCGAAAAAAAAAACAAAGAAGAAGAAAAAGACAAAGAAAAATTATAGAATAATTGGAACAGCAAGAAAAAGACCAAAAAGAATTGAAAAAACTCAACAGTGAACTGTTACAAATAAACAGTAAAATTTCACCGATAAAAACAGCCGCGCAAATTAAAATTAAAGCCGAAAATTTACAAGTGGTCAAACCCTTCTACTGTTATTTGCATATGTGCGATAAAGAAACACGTTGCTGTACACAGTGTGAACAAGTATGAGTAAAAGAAAAAGAGAAATCGAATATAGTTTGGAATCATCTTCCGACGAAGATGAAGCTCAAATGTATTTTGAGATAATTATATAACACCCGATCAAGTACGTTTAAATGTTAAAACAATGTTACAAACACAAGAAGTTGAAAACGCTATAAAACATTTAATCAGTGAACTTAAAATAAAATGTCCAGAAAAATTTTAATAAAAAATACTGTTATTTGTTCAGTTCTTTTTCTGAAATTTTGGCTACATTTTAATCCCACATCAAAAAAACAGTCTTATTCATTCACAACAAACAAATTCTTCCCATGTTCTTTTAACTCTGTTCGATACTTAGACAGTATCTTATCATCGTTCTGATGTGTTTGACTAACAACATATAGAAAACATATAAAATTATCCAACATCACATCATCTCCAGGACCCAATTTTTTACCTGTATACATTAGACGGGACATGTCATGTTCAAAACTCTTGCCCATGATGTCAGTTAATGATTCCCATTCACGCCATTCCCCCTCCGTCTCCACTTTTTGTTTAAACAGTGCAAATGCATAACCCTCCCGCATTCGTTCATATTGTTTTTCGATTGTCCCATTAAACACGTGAAACTCCTCGTCAAATTTGGGATGATAATGACACAGTGGCTCACAAGCTGTTTGTTCCTCTTCATCACTACTACCATACATTGCTTTTGTAGAATCATTATTGCTTTCTTCTTTAATTTCTAACGATTTTATTCGATTACCAATAAATTCAGTCATTTCATACATTCTTTTAAACTTCCTAATATGGTTATTTGAAAATAAATACATATATATAAGCACACATCACATCGCATCACTATCTCACATGCAAAAGTGGCGACAATAGATATCAGTCGTCCTAATATAACCTCACTAATACCTTCAACTGTTACAAAAAAAATTATCATATTCAACTCATCAAATTACCCCATGACAATTTTCATTTTTCCAAATGGTATGGTCGGTGTGCAAACCATCAATTGCATAACACTAAACGCAAATGTTACAGACACTATAAAACTGGATGAAGCATTAAAACCATGGCAAGCGTTGGAAGTTTGGTGTTCTTTTACAGAAAGAAAAGATGGTATTCAATTTCATTCTGAAAAATGGTACAAAGAACAAACAGCTTGTGAACACACTCTTTTTTACACAATCGAATAAGGGTAATTATTCATGCAAATAAATATTGTCAACATATTCATCTACGCCTTCATAACGTTGTATCTTTGCTGTTTTTCATCGTTGTAATTTCGACATAGCCAGATTATATAGTTTCTCAGTATCATTTTTATAAAATTTAGGTTTGTGCCAAACTTGCAAACTTTTACCATGCCGCGCTGCAGTAATAACGTCGTGTATGGGTATACATAAAGTGCGAGCCAGCGAGCCATGCCGATGTTGCGAGCCACCACAGATCGGTGCGAGCCACGCGATGTATGCGAGCCATGTGCAATAAATGAATATAAGAAATTGGTCTTGACCAAATGGTACTGAGTAACATCTTATCTCCAGGACACAATAAGCAACTTGCGTGTTAGACTGATTTTTTATCTAGGTAAAAAGTAACTTCCCGTAAAGAACTTGTTAAAACTGGTGAAAATGCAAAGTTTGGTTAGTGTGAAATGTTGTAGAATACGGAAGGTGTAGCCTTGCGGGGTTTGCATGCATGTTTTGTATATGTTACAATATTGTATTTGCCGAAAATGCTAACAATTTCCAAACATATGCAAGGTTTGCAAACTTTGCAGGACTGTGTTTACCAGGGTTTGCAACATTAACTTCGCGGCCGAATTTTTCGATTTTGCTAATTTCATCCTGTTCCTTTTAGGTGTGGTATTTGATTCCCTTCTCTTTCCTAGGGTTAAAATTTGGTCTAACATGCTGGTTGTCCATTAGATCTTAAAACACCTAAAATTCCTGTAATTGAAATTGGGTTCTTGATTATATTTATATTTCGTTTCTGAATTTTGTCTATTATTTTACTAATATACAGTTTTACATTTCACTCGTTAACCATTTTAAATAATTTTAAATACGATTCGCATGGCTTGCACCTTGGCTCGCATGGCTCGCACTCTTGGCGCATAACTCGCATGGCTCGCACTCTGGCTCGCATGGCTCGCAACCTGGCTCGCATGGCTCGCAACCTGACTCGCATGGCTCGCACCCTGGCTTGCATGGCTCGCACAATATTGAAACTCGTCGTGTATATTCTGAATATTATACCAACACTGATTCAAGACTAGTTCAAATATTGAAAGCCAAACAGTTGATACGGTTACGTGTTTTTGTAAGCATATAACGCCATACATAACGTGCTGTAATATTTTCAAACAACGTACCCTCCTCAAACACGCTCCAATCAGTAGGTTTATGGGGTGTAAGAATAGCTTTATCAAAAACAATAAATGTTATCTGATCAGGTAGAACAAACTCCATTCCTTCTTTTTCTATTATTAACTATTAAACGTTCACATTGTATTCCAGACCAAAATGAAATCACTGCATGAAAAGCGACGTATTCCGAGGTATTCACATGTCTATACGGGTTAGAAGAAAACGCATATTGCAACAGTATTCTGACGTGGAATATTAGTGTGAATACGGCATAGTATTGCAGAGTATTCCAAGCGTGAATATGACACATATTCACCTAATATTCACACTTGGAATATTATAATCTCATCTCATACGTGTTTCCACAACATAGTTTGTAAAGTTAAACATTCCTTTGAATGCTTCAGATTGGAAGTGGAATAGATAACAACATAATAAGAAGTGAATACCTACTGCAATTTATGATGGAATTTGATGATTCATGATGTCTGTAAACAAATTTCAGGTGTTAGCATATTATGTTTAGCTAATAGCTAGATAAAATACTTGAAAATTCCTTCTCTATTTGGATATCTGCATATCAAAAACCAAACAGATTAATACCGCAAGGCGCACACAAGAAGTCGTGGATAAAATTGTATTATAGTACTATTTATTCATTTTGTTATCTTGTGCATGTATTGTATGGACACCGTAATTTACTAATTTCGTACTTATTTGAGCGCAATGGCGCTCTTTAAATATGATTTTCAATGTTGCAGATGAAATGCAGCGGTTATTTTGCCCGCTCAAATGAGTAAATTGTGTCCTTGTAATGATGTAAACATTTTAGTCATTATGCATTCCCTATAATAATTAAAACTTTATGGAAGCATACAATTGAAAAGAAATATTATTTTGGGCCATTTGCATGGTTCAAACCATTCCACTCTATTTTCATGGCACCAGACCAATTTCTATTTCGATAGAAACCTGTATACTGATTGCAATGTCGGACGAATATTTGTCTGCATATTCCTGTGGTATGCCTGTGCGCTATCATTGTTCACAGCTGTCTTTTTGCGAAAAATTTGAACTGCTAACGACAATAGACCTCCGACATACTTCGTACTGGATAGATTCGCTCTTTGCTTGGCGGAATTCGGATGTGATCAGACTTTGCTCGGGGCATTGTTTACGTTCCAGGTTTCCCGAGATGTAGTTGCACAAATATTTGTTCCGATTTTGCGCTTACATAGTACCGAACAAACATTTGTCTGGTCGATACATTTTGAAACTGGTACGCTTTCGTGACGGACAAAAACTTGTACGGATAAGTGGTCAAATACTTAAACTTTTGTCTGGTAAATGAAAATCTGTCTGGTATCGTGTACATGCGGCCTAAGAAATATAAATCTTTGCATGCATGAATACGACAGACAAGGTGAATGCAATTAACTTTGCGCACTCACCAAATATGGGCATGATGACGTCAAACCAGACCTATGCATTAGTAAACTTATTTGGCGCAAAATCGCGCGCAGTTTATACCGACATCTATGCCTAATAACAACCGTTGTGTGAGAAAAGCCTACTTTAGTTAAACGGCATATTCACAGCCCTAACCAACAGAAAAAAAAGAACGAGGACAGCCCGTAAGAAGCGCAAAAGGTTCGAGAGAAGAGAAAGACAAACCAAGGCGATACCTTACTAAAAATTCAGGAAGCTCTGGTCAGGGTCAAGGAAGAAGCAAGCCGCCATATAATGAACTTGCCAGCAAATATTATTCGCTGTCGAGAAAGTGCGCAAAGTGATAAAACATCGCATATCAGTTGTGGGATAAAACGTGTAATGCGGTATGTTCATACTGTATAATATATTCTGTATAAATGCCGTATTAACAAAAAGCAAACGATGAAACGATTATATATTTTGTTTTGCTTTGTTGAACTTTGGGCTATATAGACGCGCGAGTACACTAGTTGACGATATTAACTTAATAACAGATACAGTATTCACTCAAATTGAATCATGTACTTAAAGCACAAACTTTCATGCTTTGTTGATTTGCTATAAACCAGTCATGCATTCTATTATTTACCACTGAAAGATTTAATTGTATTTAAGGTTTTCCATCTGCCAAACGTGATGTGTGTTGTCTAATAAAGTATTCCACTCATACAGCTAGCGCTCATTAAATATTAATCCAGAGGCGTACATTATGAGTAGACAAAAGCATTGGCAGCCGGAAAGTACAGTTGTTTCGATAACCCTAATGAGTATTGAGTAACACAAAATGTTTTGGAGTTGAGTTTATCGAGCTACAATATTTGTGAGTTTTTACATAGCCATATTTCTGTTAACCTGGTAATATGCTATGTGTACAAATTACGCTCTCTCTTGAAAGCAAAATTGCCTTCAATTAG
>CACRXK020006090.1:2809-24452 GCA_902702795.2 Paramuricea clavata
TTGTCATTTTGGCGAAAAAAGGTTGCAAATGCCCCACTATGGGGTCCAAATAATGCAACAAAATCCCCAAGGGAAAATATTGGAAAAAACATTGGGAAAATATAAGCTCTATCACGTATCAATATATCTGTATTTAAAATCGATTCTGTAGCCATTTCGTTTTAAAACGTTTTTAATTGAAATATTGAAGCCTCAAAACTTTATATAGCAATATCAAACTGCGGAAGTAAGTCAATGTATGAACAGGATGGACAAGAAAAAAGTCTTAGTGTGTATAGTCCGCCATGATTAATTTGCAATACGCACGCACATGTAAACATGTACGACTAAATAGCGAAACAAGCGATAAATATTCGACTTTTTAGCCTCGAACAAATTCCTGACCACGGGGATAACCTACAGAAAGCAATGCCCGACCCTGGAAACAAGAACAGTTGAGAATGCCCGACAAACCCCGGGGGGGGGGGGGGGGGTTGGGCAACCATGGAACTGATCGAAACATAACTCAGGAGGAATTAATCATATTGATTCAAACTTTTTGGTGGACACTCGTAATAATGATATAAACAACATATAAAACTTCCAGTATAGAGTTATTGTTTATTACTTACCGTCAAAATGGGAAGGGTCCATCACTTTTGTAATAAAATATGTTGTCAGACGTCCATGTTTATAAACAGTCGCATGGCACCTTCCGTAAATATCGTAGGCCCGCGTGCAGGCCCAGGGAAGAATAGTGGGCCTGCAAGGAAGACCAGTTTTTTTGTAAAACGCCTCTTTTCATAACACACCCCATTCGCGCGTAAATTATCAAAAAAGAACCAATGACAGCAACTCAAATAGTAACAAACAAACTCGCATAAAAGAGTTGCGGGGTTTTCTCTGTTTATTCAGAATATAAACAATGTGTAAATGGCTGAGTTTTCCAAAAAAGCAAGAAACGCAGTCAGTAGTTGCCAAATTTGCAAGTGCTCCGTTTTCAACTAAAATCAGAACAGGCAAATTAGGACGAATTTTAACGGCCCCGCCATTTTGAAAAGGTCAAGCAGCTCATTAATATTCTATTTTGTGGCTATCCACGACGACTGGAGATTGCCGATCTATACTTGCCTGGGGCACAGGTGCCCCAGCGAGTAATAAAGCCGCTAAACTGATTCTATATCTTCCTCTTCTCACATCAGTAACCGAAGCCCTCGCTACCCTTCAATGGTTACTAACTCTTTCCTCACGCAGAAATAAACATCGCTGTATCTTCATCTACAAATGTACAAATGGACTGTTCGACTTTGACTTTAAACTAACAACTAACAATTGTATTCATTCCTACAACACAAGATCCTGCAACAACCTTCATCTTGATATATTTTAAATATATGTGTACAGTTTAGTTCGTGGGTGTGCACCGTGCCTCTGCGTTTTAATTTCGAGCAATTTTATCCTAACTTGCTGACTTCTAAATCGTTTGATTCTTTCCACCGTTTGAGGCACTTTGCATGCTTACTGACTAAATTAAATTAAATTTTTATGAATTATAAATTAATGGTCTATTTATCATCGTTGTAACGTGCATGTATATATTTGAATGTATATTTTTGTACGATTTAAATATTGACAATTAATATTGTAAATAATTGTAATTTTGATGCAGGACCCCACTGAAAAACACGCACCTGATGTGGGTATCCTGGATAAATATTATTATTATTATTATTATTATTATTATTATTATTATTATTATTAGGTCCAAAATGTATGTAGATCTGCCTGGATTTATTAGCCCATCTGTCATCACTGGTGACGAGTTACGACCAGACCTTCTATTGACAATTGAAAATAAGATTTTGTACATTCTAGAATTAACTGTTGGATTCGAAACAAACCTGAAAACTAACTCAGATCGGAAACATGAAAAATATTTGACTCTAATTACCGATCAAGAAAATATATATGATGAAGTTAAGTTTGTTAATGTATCTATAAGCTCTTTAGGTGTATTTGGTGAATCGACGAATACTTTATTTGATATGCTCCATGATCTGAAGTACGATGAACAATGTATTAAATATGTAAAAAAGAAAATAATTGCTACTTGTATTCGCACGTCGTATTATATATTCTTTAGACGAAACAAAGACTGGAACAACCCAGAACTTTTAAACTTTTAACTAAATTTAAAAGATTTTCACCTGTATATATATTTTAGCTTTAAACTCAATTCAAGTGGACATCGATAAGCTACCTTTTATTAAGTGAGGTTTATCAATGTATATATAGTATATCGTAAATATTTAATAAAAAGTTTCCATTATTATTGTAGCCATGCGACTGTTTATAGACATGGACGTCTGACAACATATTTTATTACAAAAGTGATGGATCTTTCCCATTGTTACGGTAGGTAATATAATAACTCTATACTGGAAGTTTTTTATGTTGTTTATATCATTATTACGAGTTTTCGCCAAAAATTTTGAATCAATATGATTAATTCCTCCTGAGTTACAGCATAGACAATCCAGAAGACAGGGACTGGAAACGCAAGCTAGAATATGATGACAAATCGTGACATCCGTGATGTGCCTGTCACGTAGCAATTACTTGGTTACCACGGTAACAAGTCTTTAAATTTACATAAAAACAAAAGCAAGTGCGTGTAGTTTATGCAAAATATATCGTAAAAAAAGCGTATTATCTGAATTTTGGATCGTAGTCGTGGAGCGGCTATACTAACAAAGGTAGATACGTCCAAATTTTCATTTATTTCTATTTTATAGTGACGCTAAATGTAAAATTTGGATCGTGCTATCGGTAAATCGCGTACGCAGCAATTATTTCCAGAAAATACTGCCAAAACTAACCCTGTAACTACAAACTTAACCTGTTTTGTCTTTGATGATGAAGCCATTTGAAATCACAAGATTGTAATCTATCGAATAGGCTATTTTTTATATCAATTTGGTATCATATTCAGCCAAAAATGTTTACTGAATTTGATTGACAGAATTACGAATGTTGTTCGCCGGCAATTGTTATCGTCATATTATTCTGAAAACTCGCTGGCAAAACTAACCCTGCAACTGAAAAATAAACTATTTTTGTATTTTGTGGTCAAAGTATGTGTAATCACAAGATTGTAATCTATCGAATAGGCTATTTTTTATATCAATTTGGTATCATATTCAGCCAAAAATGTTTACTGAATTTGATTGACAGAATTACGAATGTTGTTCGCCGGCAATTGTTATCGTCATATTATTCTGAAAACTCGATGGCAAAACTAACCCTGCAACTGAAAAATAAACGATTTTTGTATTTTGTGGTCAAAGTATGTGTAATCACAAGATTGAAATCTATCGAATAGGCTATTTTTTATATCAATTTGGTAATTTATTCGCCCAAAAATGTTTACTGAATTTGATTGATAGAATTACGAATGTCATTAGCCGGCAATTGTTATTGTTATGTTATTCTGAAAACTTGCTGGCAAAACTAACCCTGCAACTGAAAAATAGACTATTTTTTTACCCTTTGGTCAAAGTATGTGTAATCATAAGATTGTAATCTATCGAATAGGCTATTTTTTATATCAATTTGGTAACTTATTCGCCCAAAAATGTTTACTGAATTTGATTGATAGAATTACGAATGTCATTAGCCGGCAATTGTTATTGTCATATTATTCTGAAAACTTGCTGGCAAAACTAACCCTGCAACTGAAAAATAAACTATTTTTGTACCTTTTGGTCAAAGTATGTGTAATCACAAGATTGTAATCTATCGAATAGGCTATTTTTTATATCAATTTGGTAACTTATTCGCCCAAAAATGTTTACTGAAAATTTGACGGCCAAAATTACTTTTGCGCCAACTAGATGATGGCCATTTCTGTTGCCCCCACTTCGAACCCTGTAGCTATAGTTTAACTAAATAAAGTTCAGAGTTTGTAATTTACATATTTTGAACAAAAATAGACCTGTGGATGCACTTGTCCCGTTTTGAAACTTATATCGGGTCAAACAAAGCCAAAAACGTCCTTTGAATGCTTGCGTAATGTTTTTCACTGTAAAAAAGTCGCCATTGCCATTTGTTTTTGTCCGGCAAAGTTTGTACTGGCTAACTTCGAACCCTGCAACTACAGTTTAAATAAAGTTCAGGGTTTGCAATTTACATATTTAAAACAAATATAGACATGTGGATGCATTTCTCCGGTTTTTAAACTTATATTGGGTCAAACAAAAGCAAAAACCACCTTTTAATGATTGCGTAATGTTTTTGACAGCAAAAAAGTCGTCATTGCCATTGGCATCTTGTTGGCATTGTCGAAAGTTAAGAGTGTTAAACATACAAAACTCACTGTTAAAATAACTGAAACCTTGTTTTTATTTCTTTTAAATAATGGATGCCTTGGCAAAAAGGGTTTTCGAGAAAGGATTTGTTGTCAATATTAAAAATGGAAGGTATATTAATTTAAAAACCGAAATTGCCAAATTCAAATTTTAAAATGTAGATCAAGGAAAACTTCGAAAAGATAACTTCAATCAATTTATATAACGTAATTACAGTGAAGCAAAATTGAATAAATATACGTAAACTTAAATAGAGTAAACTAAAATATGCAAACAAACCTGAATCGTGCCTGAAAGTCCACCACAAATTGGAAATCAAAATTTTGAACAAGCTCGAAAATTCTCTGCACTCGTCTCTGAATATTAGCAGATCCGTTTTATAAACTTTACACACAATGTGATCTACCTAACTCCCTTTTCGGTGTAGATTATTTTAACAATTTTCCAGTATATAAAGAGCTGTAAAACAGCAGACAAGTACCGGTCCACAATTTATCGCTTTATTCTTTTTCGAAGCAACAGGCGCCATTCAGTAATTCACTCACATGGCATGGCATGATTGGCACAAGCGTCACGCAAGCACATCACGGATGGCACGCGCAAAACATTAGGCGTTTCCAGTCCCTGTCTTCTGGATTGTCTATGGTTACAGCGTCTTGAAAAATAAAAGTGCTAACGTCAGCATTATTTTCGAACGCCTTCAGAACTGTGTTATACACAAAATTTAGTTAAAAATTCTTGGTTAAGATTAAGACAGGACTTCCTTACCTGATATAAATAAGAATTTAAACATCTTGGCTCAAACTTGCCTTTATTTTAGCATTTGATTTCTGGATAAGTGCTTGGTTGTTATAAAATGGTTACTGTGTGCCGATATCAATTCAATTGCATGCCTTTTGCGATGCCTCGGGAAAGGCAATGGGTACAGCCATTTACCTGAGATCAGTCTACGAAAGTGGTATTGTACAAGTTCGTTTAGTCGCTTCAAAGACCAAGGTAGCGCCAATTAAGAGACAAAGTATACCTCGACAAGAACTGCTTGGAGCAGTTATACTGGCCCGACTCGTTGAAACTGTTGTGAAAACCATACCCCGAGAAGTTGAAATATTTTACTGAACAGATTCAATGACTGTGTTGTATTGGATCTTGAATCTTAAGCAGTGGAAACAATACGTGCAACATCGTGTACAAGAGATACGCAGCTTGACCAAGGAAGGAGACATTGTCCAGGACAGTTGAATCCTGCTGACCTGCCATTCGAGAGGGATTAGTGGGGCTGACCTTGTGAATAATTGTTTGTGGTGGTCTGGTCCAGAATTCCTTCTCAAATCGGAAGACCAATGGCCAGTGAGTCCAGTAATCGATAAGGGCAACGCGTTTGACGAGCTGGTGACACATCTTACCCCGACATCGTTCGTGATGATCAATCAGAATGGATTGAAAAGAAGTGCGGGTATTAGTGAAATGATTGACTGAGAACGATTTAGCAACCTGAACTCCTTACTTCGAGTAACGGCATATGTATTTCGGGCAATCAAGTACTTCAAACAACAAGGCAAGGATAAATCGAGTCGATTGGCCAAACAAGTGGAGTTGACAGCCGAAGAAATCAATGAAGCAGAAATCTGCTGGATCAAATCGGTTCAAACGACGGCATTCGACAAGAAACCCGCGTACCTCGAGGGAAACCAACAATCGAGTACACCGTCATTCGTTCCTCAACTAGGACTATTCATTGATGAAAATGGGATCCTCAAGTGCAAGGGTCGAATTGCACATGCTGATCTGCCTCAATCGACTAAGACTTCTGTTTTGTTACCGACGAAACATTCTTTTGTTCAGCTGGTCATTCTCGCTGTTCATGAAGGAGTGAAACATAGTGGGATAAGAGATACATTGTCCACTATCAGAGAAAGATTTTGGATTTTACGTGGGCGCGAGGCGATAAAGAAAGTCATAAGAAAGTGTGTGTTGTGCCGAAAGTTACAAGGACAGCCGTTTCAACCCGAAATCTCACCAGATTTACCGGCTGAGAGAGTATCCGAGGATCCACGGCCGTTTCACCACACAGGAATGGATTTTGCGGGCCCCTTATTCGTGAGGAGATCAACAGAATCTCAAGAAGAAGGCGAAAGTCGAACGGTTAAGTCTTATGTATGTCTGTTCACGTGCCAATCTACGAGGGCAATTCATTTGGAACTTGTTCCAAGTCTAGACGTTCCGTCATTTTTGCATGCGTTTCGTAGGTTCTCTGGTCGAAGGGGATTGCCAGCAACTTTGTTGTCCGATAATGCGAAGAATTTCAAGTCATCAACCAAGGAAGTAACCAAGATAATACGATCTGATGAAGTAAAGAGATACCTCGCAAACAATAGAATCACGTGGAACTTTATAGTTGAGCGAGCTCCTTGGTGGGGAGGCTTTTGCATGGGAGAGCCTCGTGAAGAGCGTCAAGAGTTGTCTGAAAAGAATGTGCCGAACTTGTGTCGGCACACTAAAACTCTCGTATTATGTTTTAGTAAAGTTTAATAAACTATAAAAACTCCCACTTTTTACACAAAACTCTCGCTCACAAAGTCTCACATGTTCGTTGTTTCTCCCGATACTCATGATCAGGTCGCCCGCGAACAGGCTTGTTTCCCACAGGTAACCCAATACCCCTATCTATAATATGTTCGTTCACGCTCCCCTCTAAAATTAAATGTTTTTCTTAATTTTATATTTAATATCAACTAGAAAGTTAAAGTTCGCAATCAAATGTCCGACATTATGTCGAGTTCCATTCTCAGTTCAATCTTCTTCCTCTTCCTCTTGTATCAACTGCAGTATTTTACACCTAGCGTCCTTTGCCGCTTGTCTCTTACTCTTTCGTTGTCCGCTTTCGTCCGTTTCTTTTGGCTTCGTCTCCTTTGGCTTCGGTTCTTCAATTCCTGTTTCCTTGAGTTCGAGAGAGCAAACAAGAGAAAGTGGTCTTTCAATCGTATGTCCCTTCGTCAAGATCTTTACTCCTCGCACAACGTTGTCCTTGCCCTTGATTAGCTCAACAACTTTCCCCCGTTTCCATTCAGCTCGATTCTTTTCCTCACCGACCACTAACATCATTTCTCCCACTTCTGGACACGCATTTTCCCCTTTAATCACTCGATGATGTTCCATCAAACTATGTACGTACTCCGTCTTCCATCTTTGCCACGCGTGTTCTCGTTTCTGCTTCATTCGTTTGTGTAACTTCACGACTTCTCCATCATCCGTGTCTGATTCGTCAATGGTATGCACATTTTGTCCCCACAGAATTGTATTTGGTGTGAGCACTTGTTCCTCTTCTTGCTCGCTTTCGACGTACGTCAGTGGTCTATTGTTTACATTTTTCTCAATATCAATTACAATAGCTTGTAACTGGTCAAAAAATAATGTCGATCTTCCCAGGACTTTATACAGGGCTTTTTTAATGACCTTAAGTAAGCGTTCGTACATTCCACCCCATCAAGGGGACTTGGATAGATTGAATCTCCACCGAATCTCTTGTCTTGCCAAATAATCTTGCAGTCGTTCACTTTTACGTATCTTTCTGATCCATAACGCTGTCGCTTTAAACGCTCCTCCGTTGTCCGACACAATCAACTTTGGTCTGCTCTTTCTTGCGATGAAGGCCTTTAGCTTTACTTTGAATTCCTCTGCCGATTGTGTCTTCGTCAACTCCAGATGCACGGCTCTGGATGTAGCACATGTAAATATTAGGATGTAGCACTTGCCTTCTTCTTTCTTGGTAAGCTTATATGTGAGGGGACCCGCGAAATCAACACCCGTTGTTTCAAATGGTCGTCCGCTTTCGATTCGAAACGTAGGTAGTTCGGCAGTTGCTGTACGACCATATGGTTTGACTCGGTACGCTTTACATACGTTGCATTCGTTAATGATCCTTTTAACTTTCGAGCGCAGTCTCGGAATCCACCAGTTCTCTCTTAGTGCGGCCATCGTGTTCGCGATACCAAAATGACGTATCTCATTGTGTGTATGCATAATTAATTTGTCCGTAAAGTCTCCTCCTTCCAAGTATATCGGCTGATACCCGGGAATTCGACCTTTACATTTCAGTAAACCAGAATCACCTTCTCGTATGACTTCCCATCCAGGTGCTCGTAGCTCCGAACTCATGTCTTCTTGGACCTTCTTCACCCATCGCACTTTCGACTGTTCTAGCTCGTTCGTCGTCAGCGGACCTTTCGCTAGGTTAGTTTTCCGTTTTCTGGCTCTTGCATTGCTTACAAATCTTAACGCCCACGCAGTAACACGAATAGTCTTCCAGTAGCTTGATCGAGAAAGTAGCAAGTCCCATTCGTCCGGATCTTTTTCTTGCGTATTGAAAGCTACTTCCGTCATCGGCTTTTGCTCGTCCAGGACAGTCTTTGTTCTCTCGAGCTTTGGTTGTTTTGGCCATTTGTCTGGGTTAACTAGCCACTCGGGACCATTAAACCAACCGTCCTTTTCCATTTTGTCGATCGAAGCTCCCCGACTCCCTAAATCAGCTAAATTTTCCTCGGATGGACAGTACTTCCAACTGATGCCTACTTCTTCCGTAATTTCAGCAATCTTCCGCGTCCGATTTGATACAAAGACTTTCCAGGATCTTTCTGGGCTTGCAATCCAAAACAAAGCAACCAGGCTGTCCATCCACACTGTAACTGATGCAATTGGCCATCTTCTCAATGCGGCAACCAAATTCTTAGCCATATTGGCAGCCATCTGACCGCTAACTAATTCCAGCCTTGGTATGGAAGTGTTTCTCTTGGCAATTCTGGACTTTGACGTAAGAAGACCTTTAACTATTCCACTGGAATGTTCGATTACTGCTATACTGACCGCCGAGCACGCTGTGAAACTTGCATCAGCAAATAAATGCAAATGTATAGCTTTCACCTTTCGAATCTCCCTTGCTAGACTTCTCGGAATTTTCACGTTTCTTAACTGTTGTCGCCACTTTATCCAATCTTTGGACGTGCTGGTAGATACTTCTGAATTCCAGCCGACTTTCTCATCACACGCTTCTCTATAGATGCGCTTCCCTTCAACCATGGTCGGCGATATTATTCCCAAAGGGTCATATATGCTACTGAGTTCCTTAAGAATATGTCTCTTTGTCACTGGTGTTTCTTCCTTTGTAGGTTCTGCTCGAATCTCAAGTGTATCTTCTCTCTTATTCCATTTATGTCCGAGTATTTTGCTGGGATTTGATTCGTTGTCAAGTTCTTCGACATTCGACTCCCACTTGTGGACTGGGAACTTCGCGTTTTCTAGGATTTCTGTCGCTTCGCGTTTGAAATCTTCAAGATCTGCAATATCACTTCCGGTCTTCATTAGATTATCAACATAAGTGTTCTCTTTTAACGACTCAATGGTGTTTTGGTACTCTTCTGGCTGCAGATTGAAGTGGTGTTGCAGGGTGGCACCAAGCATAAATGGGCTGGCTTCCACGCCGAAAGGCACACGAGTAAATCTTAAATGTTCTACTTGACCGTTAATGTCAAACAGAAACCGAAACGCGTCTCGATCATCTTCCTTCAAACCAACCTGCAGAAACGCCTTCTGCAAGTCTGCGAGTAGTAGATGGGTTGACATTCTGGCTCTGATTAATATGTCCCATAACAATGGTTGAAGTGGGGGGCCAGTGTGCATGCATTCATTGACGCTATTGGCCGTTGGATGGGGTCTGGCACTGGCATCGAACACCATTCTCACCTTGGTTGTAGAGGCATTTTCTTTAATCACCGGTTTGTGTGGCATGTAGAACACACGTTCACTAGTCGAGCTCTCTTTGGTCTTTTCAATGACTCCGTCTTTCAACTGTTCATGCACAATTTTCTCGTATTCATCTTTGAGCTGTTGATTCTGTTTCAACTTCCTGTTTACATTGTGGAGTCTCTTCCTACTGGGTTCTTCATTAGTGTTTGACAATACAGCTCCAGGTATCCATGGAACAGCAACTTCGTATCTTCCATCCTCTTTCCTAGTGATGCTTTCTTGGAATTCTGCATAAATTGTTGACTGATCTTTCTCCCCTCGATCCTCTACTCCCAAGACATCTAGGGAATAGAGCTGTTCATAATCACTATGGTCACAAACATACATGCACCTTGAATCTGCGTAATCTTGGCCGCCATGAACTACCCAACCGAAGGTCGTTCCTTCTACAATCGGATCCTCTGATTTTCCCTTGTAGACTTGATCAGTCCGTATTTTGCAATAGGTAGCATCGCCCAATATGACATGGATGGGATACTCTTCGCTTTCTGACCGGTAGAATGTTTTCTCGCGAAGATGCTCGTATTTCTCCTTTAGCTCTATGAACGTCGGTCTTTTCACAGTTGTAAAATCTGGCATTTCTGTACCAGTAATCTCGATATTCTCACTTGCCCGTCCATCAATTGAATTGATTGTTACTTCAAACACTGGCATTGATGCCTTTTTGGACCCGTTTACAGTTAGGATGTTTCTACTCTCATGGCGCTGGGGTGATAGTCTTAATTGTCGCACTGCTTCCTTCGAGATGAAATTTCTCCCAGAGCCCGTGTCGAGATACGCCCAAAATGTCTTACCCTTAATTTTAAGTGGCACAATAGCTGGTAAAGACTTCTCTTCAGAGGATGGGGAATATCCATTTAACATTGCGTTGTGGTTTTCTCGATTATTGTTTTCCTGCAGTTTATCACAAAGGCTAGTGTGATGTTTGCCCTTGCACTTGTAGCACCCCCTACTGCGACATTTACTTTCGCGGTGGCCTGGTCGACCACAATTAAAGCACAGTCGTTTTTCAACAAAGAACTGTCTACACTTAGTCACAGAGTCATACGATGTGCATTGGTCTCCCCAGTGCTGTCCTTCGCAATAAATACAGACCGGGCCCTTGCCTTTACCATTGGTAAACTCTCCCCCCTTTTGGGTATACCAGTTTCGCTCCCTCTTTCTTGGGTTTTCATGCTCCTTAGTTGATACCTCTTCTGTTTTGTTACGCTTCAACCACCCCTGTAATGCTGATAACAATTGTTTCATGTTCCAATCTTCCCAATTATCATCCATACGTACTAGATCAGGCTTAACCTGGGGGAGTTTATTTAAAGTAGATACCACCAACCCCTTTAACATAGCTTCTTCACTCAACGTTTGCAGTGCGTCATAGTTTTTGCAAAGACTTTCATAAAATTCACATACCTTATCGTAATTTCTTCCTCTCACCGTCTGTAACTTAATAATCTCCTCCATATGAGCTGCAATTACTAATTTATTATGACCATATTCCATTTTCAACCTTTCCCATGCTGTTTTGTAACCTTCTGACCCCGGCTTCAAGTTCGAAAGTCTACCTCTCACCTTCGGATTCACAAGCTCTAACAGGTACCCAAATTTCTCAGCGTCCGAAATGGACTTGCTGTCAACTTGTGAGGAAAACATATTCTCAAACCTTATCCAGTCAGCAGAAGTGCCATTAAAGGGTGATATTTTCAACTCTGGTAGTTTCGATGTGCTTGCTTTAGCTTCTTTCTCCATCTGAATTTTCTTCTCTGCCAGCACTAACTCCGCTCTCATTCTTTCTTCCCACATTTCTTTCCCTTGTTGTTGGATCTGCCTACGTAGTTGCTCTTCTTTCTCCATCTTTCTGATCGCCACTTCTTCCTCAGCTCTCAAGTTTTCATGTCTCTGTCTATCGTCTAATACCCTACACAACCTCGCACGTTTCTCACACAGTGGTGCATACTCTGCCTTCAAATCTCTTGTCCACTGTCTAATAGATCTTTGTGTTGAATTTCCCAGCTCAATTTTTAATTCTTGTAAATGCGACACCAAGTCGTTCATATTATCCTGAATCTGCTGTGTTCGCTTGCATACTTGTTTGATTTCATTAAAATCCTCACTTTCCAATAATTCGTCGACGTCCTCGAGATAAAACTGCAGCTTTTCAATCTCTTTTCTAATCTTTTTCTCCTGGTCTTTCTCCTCCTGAGTGATTTCTACCGTAATATTCTCCTCAATTTCTTGTTGTTCAAGTTCGTCCGCCATCTTGGATTTCGTAATACCCTCAATTTCTCGTCTTTATCCGCAAATATTTCGTTGTTCAATCCTGGTCACGGCACCAAAATGTGCCGAACTTGTGTCGGCACACTAAAACTCTCGTATTATGTTTTAGTAAAGTTTAATAAACTATAAAAACTCCCACTTTTTACACAAAACTCTCGCTCACAAAGTCTCACATGTTCGTTGTTTTTCCCGATACTCAGGTCGCCCGCGAACAGGCTTGTTACCCACAGTAACCCAATACCCCTATCTATAATATGTTCGTTCAATTGCGCGCTCTTCACACATGTGAAAAGACTGGAACTGGCCTTCAAGTTTGGCGTCAAATTTTTGGTTGAAGGCAGCGTTCCAGTTATATTCATTGGATATGGATCATGTGCCCCCCAGTTTGTTTTAGCGAGCCAGATTTTCCAGACTAATAAATTATTTTCCAGATTAAAATTGTAATTTTCTAATGGAAATGAACACCACCTCCCCAATCCTAGAATACATTAACCCATTTAGCCATCTGGGCACATTTCCACTTAAAGGGTTAACAGCTGGGTGCATGGGCACTAGTCTGATTAACCCATTGAGTGGCAGCACTCTCCCCCTGGCGAGTAAAATCGTCTGGCGTTAGACAGAGTAAAATAATAAAGTGGGCACATAATGCCATCTGGGCGCATTGTTAAATATCCAATCAATCCCTTTGAAATTTAGCAAAAATTAGTTGAAATCATTAATTTACTGTATGACCTCATGTCACTTAAAAATATTATTTTTGATAAATATTTGATTAACTAGCTCAGAATATTTTGTCAATTTTTAGGCTCAGCTATCGGATTTACACTTCTGGAAGGAATTTATCAAGGAGAGTTTTGATTTAACTGTCGAAAGTGATATTGAGAAATTAGAAGGTTCATTATATAAGTGGTCACATCCAGACGTTTGGTAATCACAAGTACTGGGTGTCCCTATTACACAGTACAGCAGCATTACATGCCATAAATACCAAAGTATATTCAATGTTTCTCCTAAAGATATAATTTCTGTAAATTATGGCCATCATATTCACTTGTATTTGAAATGAAATATATCTGCCATGGTGATGGATTTGAGCCATAATAAAAGATAATATATTTTGTTAATATTCAATTTCCCTTGTCAGTATGCAGGGCACGAAATGGGAACTGTTATTACATCCAGTACGTGCTGGGCTATTCATAGTCCATTATGCAGGGGGTTTTAGCCGGTTTTAACACCCCCTCCACTTTTCAGTGTTCAAACCAGTTGGTAAATTAGTCAATTGATAGAATGCTCTCGGTAAACTCTGAACTATGGTCGGTAAATTTGTTAAGTTACATGAATATTGAATATACAGTAGTGATATCGACCAGCTCCATGACTGACTTTGAGGAATCTTTTCACAACGTCATATGCAGTCGGACAATTGATTGCAACTATAGTGTACAGGTACATAAAATCAGGAATCTATTCTATGACGTTTCATCATCATATTGGCAGAAGTATGTTTGATAGATCAGTCGTGAATTATTTTTCTTTTTCTGCAAGGGCTTGTCGTTTTGAAAACGTTGATCAGGAGGATGCTTATGTAATTCGTCCATTTCCTTCAATGTGGAAATGTGGTGTAGTGGTTCCAGATGGTTTTGATCCAATGGCTTTCGACACAAAGCGTTTGCAAAGCCTGTGTAGATCTTTAGATATCCTAATTCACATGAAAGAAGGTATAAAGGAATTTGGACTTGAATGTGGTAAGGATCTGTAATATACGACATACTGTATGGTATTATACATACTGTACATATGCCTAAATGTATGGCGAGGGTGGAACCGAAGAGAAAAGGGTTGGGTAAACAAAATTTTGAGTGAGTAAAAAGGTTGGGTAAATGAAAAACAAAACAACTCAGGGGGTGGGTAATAAAAATGTATTGACATTTCCAGAGTATGGCTTACTCAAATGTCGAAGACTAAAAAGCAATGTCGAAAGTCATATGTCAATACAATATGTAAATCACTAGTCGAGTCACTATCGTGATCACTTTCCGACTTGTCAAGAGGCAAATGGTGTCTCCAAAAAAGTACATGTGCAGACAACATGAAACTTTAGACTGCAGAAAATTTTTTCACAAGCAGTTATCAAACTCATGTCAAAGAAGTGGTAAAGGACATGTGACAACTGAACGGTATCCTTTTGTAAAGTTTTTGGCCAGGGTATTTATACTTAATTGATATTTAAGGTTGGGCAAAAAAAATATATTTTGACTTTTTAATGGTTGGATCAGCAAAATTTATATCGCTGGTACATTACCCTTCGGTGCCTTCCGGCCATACAAATAAATGACTCCGGTCCCTAACTAATCCGGGCAATTTTGTGTTCAGGCAACGAGTGCCTGGGGAACGAGCTATGCTTTTTATCCGTGAAGTCGTCATGTCACATGGGTGGAGAAATTATACCGTATAAAAGTTAGACTGTCTTCAACAAGATATTTCTAATTTTACTAGGAAATATGGGAGGGACCAATTGATGTTTTAAACGAGTTCGCTCTTTTGATGATAAAGTACCTTTTCATTTGGTAGATCATGTTCGTGAAGAAAATAAAAGAAAATCACCATGTTTGAACAGTTGCTTTTGGCCGTCCTAGTGCATATTACTGGAGTGACTGGGCAGAAACGAATATGACTACGAAAGAGAACTGGCATTCTTACATGGCTCTTGGTGAACATTATGGTCCCGAGTAGAGCTTCAGAGAAAAGCCGGATATGCAAGTAAGTAAGTAGTAAGTAAAAACTTTATTTGTCTACGCTAACCCCTACAGCAAGAGCTGATTTCCAAGAGGGGCGTAGGTTTAAAAATACAAACGTTACACTCAATTAGGATAAATATATATACAAGACTAACACATTACAATACAATTATACAATTATAATTACTCTACTATGGTCAAATAAATAAAATTTCATAAACTCATTATCTAACTGGCCAGGTGCCGCACACTTAAGTTAAATTGACTAAGAGAACATTTATTTCTTAGTCTATCTGGGAGGCCATTCCACAATTTTGCTCCTCTATAACTAAGACCTTTTTTGAGATATTCGGTCTTAGGTTTGGGCAGGTAGAGATTTGTGGCATAACCTCGTAAGTTATAATGTTGAGACGAAGGCGTCTTTTGAAACATATCAATTAGTTGTTTGGGCGCTAGATCGTGGGTTATTTTGTACATGAGACTTGCTACAAATTGAGTTCTGCGTTCTTTCAATGTTTTCCAGTTTAGTTCATTTAAAGCAAGTTCAGATTGGCCGTGTTCGTTTTTACGACCCGTAATTACTCTAGCAGCCCTATTTTATAATTTTTGGAGGCGATCAGAGAGTGTGATACCAATAGTATCCCAAACTTCGCAGCAGTAGTCGAAGTGGGGCAATATAAGTGCGTTATAAGCACATATTAATGTATTATGGTCCACACAGGGTTTGAGTCTTCTGATCGCTCCAATTCCGAATGAAACCTTCTTAGCAATTTTGTCAATATGCTTATTCCATGACAAAAATTCATCAATACATACTCCAAGTGCTTTTGTTTCTCTCACTCTTTTAATTTGTACATCGCCAACGAACACATTTGGAACAAGGGCTAGATTGTTGACGTTATGCCGAGATCCAATTAGTAAGTATTCAGTTTTAACAAGATTTAGGGATAGTTTGTTTGCAGATAGCCACCGCTTTACGTTAGCAAGATCATAATTAATGGCCATTTCTACATCAGCAACTGATTTACCAGATGCAGTTAATGTCGTATCATCGGCAAACATTCTTGTTGACGAATACTCCAAACTGTTGGGCAAATCATTAATATAAACCAAAAATAGGAGCGGCCCAAGAATTGAGCCTTGAGGGACTCCACATGTAATTAATTTTTTACGAGAAAGTGTGCCATTAACAGAGCACATTTGAGTTCTGTTTTCTAGATACGATTTTAGGAGGTTTAAAGCGGGTGTTTCTAAACCATAAAAATCAAGTTTTTTCAATAATACAACGTGGTTAATAGTGTCGAATGCCTTTTGCAAGTCGAGAAAGACTGCAATATTAAAAAAGCCACGATCCATATTAACAAACCATTCATTTGTGCTATCTAAAAGGGCGGATGCTGTTGAGTGACTACGTCTAAAACCGAATATTGATGTTGGGATAGTAAGTTATTTGTAACAAGATAATCGTGTAACTGTTCGTATAATACTTTTTCGAAAACTTTACTTACAACAGGAAGAATGGATATAGGGCGATAATTATTTAACAGGTTTCGAGGGCCTTTTTTATGTAAAGGTGTAACTCTCGTTGCTTTCCATTCAGATGGAACGGATTCACTGGTGATTGCCCTATTAAAAATTTTTGCCAAGGAATTTGCAATTACTGGGGAAGCAATACGAATAATTTTAGCTGGAATTTTGTCAATACCGGTAGATTTACCGGGATTTAGAGACAAAAGAAGTCTATGAACTTTCGATTCAGATACAGCTTGGAACTTAAAATTGCTAGTTACTCTAGTTATGTAATCCGTGAAATTTCTGTCACCTTTATCGATCGTTTTTGCAATATCTGGGCCAATATTAGTAAAATAATCATTGAAGCTTTCCGCTAACTCATTTGGATCGGTTATCTCTCCATTTTGAGTTTTGACAGAGTTTATATCTGGACATTTTTGCTTTCGATTTAGGATTTTATTAACAGTTTTCCAAGCTTGTTTTGGATCATGTTTTACTTTATCAAATTGTACTTTATAATAAGCTGTTTTAGCTTCTCGCAAAGCATCTGTTATGCGATTTCTAGACGATTTATAAGCATCCCAGTAATTTTCCGATTTGTATTTTATTGCAAGAAGTTTTAGACGATCTCGTTCTCTAATTTGTTTTTAATTGTAGTGGTTAGCCAAGGGACACTGGGTTTATCTTTCACTCTTTTCTCTTTATTTGGAGCATGTTTGTCGAGCACTGTCATAAAGAGTGTTTTCCATATATCCCACATCTTATCAACGCATGCTTGGTTATCTAATAATTCCCAATCCTGACTATACAGGTCGGCTTGGAAATTATCGACATTAAAATTTTTTAAATTTCGAAATTCAACTTTCTTGTGGCGTTTTTGTTTACAGTAAGTATTTATTTTACGAACAATGACGATCATATAATGGTCACTAATTGTAATCGGCACTACCCTAGATGTAATTAACTTTTCTGGAGTAGAAGTGAGACAAACATCTAACAAAGAGGATGAAGTCGTGGTTTCACGAGTGGGTGCACTAATTGTTTGAGTTAATTGATATTGTTCCATAATTGAAACTAGTTCTTTTGTGGCATTATTCGAAACGTCAAGCATGTTGGCATTTAAATCGCCAAGCAAATAGAATTCCTTATTCTCGTCATCTATTAATTGCACTAATTTTTCAATTGCGACAAATGAGTCAACCGAAGCACTTGGAGGTCTGTATATAGTTCCAACAATACTACGCATACATACATACATACATACATACATGCATACATGCATACATACATACATACATACAAAACTTTATTTAAACCACGCTAGCTTCAACAGCCGTTGGAAGGCTGGTTTCTGTCCATGAGGGATGTGAAATTACCTACTTACAAGAAATTAACTATTTACAAGAAATACAACTGAATATAACAACAAAAAAATATAAGTGATTTTAGCTGCACGATTACACACAAGCAAATTTCAACTCATTCTTTGTTTCAATATCGATTTGAAAGAGCTTAAGGATGACATTATAATCAAAGAATGTTTTTGGAAAGCTGACATACGAAGAGCGAGAAGGACAGCATTGTTTGCCGCAAAATGCCAGGCGCATATTGCCACAGATGAGACAAATACAGATATGAATCTCACGTCAAATTGCTGATTGTTTTGTGTCACACGGAATTCGCACTTCCGGCGAGCGCTGGCAAGTGTCGTTCTGAAATTTAATAAGGAAAGAGATAGGAAAACGCCGTTCGAAAGACGAAAAATTGCTTTTTTAAAAAATCTACGCTACAGACGGCTATTGTTGGAATGAATTCTTCAAGAGTAACGGTAAGCGATCACTTTTATTGATTTCCTTTTATTAAAAGTGTTAACATAACATTTTATTTAGCAAAAGTTGTTTTTTTTTCCTATCTACTTCTTATTAAAATTGTGAAATACACTTGCTGGGAATTTCAGATGCTCATGTTTAAATAACAAAACAGCGAATGATATAAACGCCTCAAAACATAACTCTCGCATAAAAAAAGCATGAATACTTCTAATGTATAGTTTTATTTCTCTGCATTATCAAAATTTAATAAAATAGTGAATTAATATAATTTTAAAGTTTATTTGATCAGTGTGACACAATTTGCCGCGAGATTCGCCTCTGTATATCTCTCCTCTGTGCTATCACAGAGAAGAGATATACAGAGAGGAAACTGACACCTCGATAACCTGAATTTTTGTGTCACGCATTCCACGCGCCACGCAAAATCTTCCAGCCAGTGCCGTCTCTGAAATTTCATAGCAAAAGATAGGGAAAACGCCGTTCGAAAGGTTAAAATCGCTTTTTTCAAAAAAAAATGAGATACCCATGGAAATTTTGTTCAATAAATTGTAAATAACGGTGAGCGATCACTTTTATTGATTTCCTTTTATTAAAAGTGTAAACAAAACATTTTATTTTGCAAAAGTTTGTTTTTCCCGCCTACTCCTTATTAAAATCGTGAAATACACATGCTGGAGTGGATGAGAATTTCAGATACTCATGTATAAAAAACAAAGCAGCGAATGATATAAATTCCTCAAAATAGAACTCTCGCATAAAAAAAAACATGAATACTTCTATATGTATACTTTTATTCCTCTGCATTGTCATAATTTAATAAAATAGTGAATTAATATAATTTTCTATAGTTAATGGACTGAATATATCGGCGTGACACAATTTGCCGCGTGTTTCCTCTCTGTATATCTCTTCTCTGTGGTGCTATTGTGCTATTGCCAATGAACGAGCGCGAGCAGAATGTGAACGCACGCGAAGACAATCACGCAATCGTGCAGCTGACGCAAGATAAACATCAACTGATAAAATGAACAAACGTTTAAGACCCCGTTTAAACGGTACCGGACGAATTTGTGACCGGACGAAAATTCGTCCGTTTCGGCCGTGTAAACACACGAGAACCACGGAACCGGACGAATTTGAGACCCCCTAACAGGACAAATTCGCGTGTAAACAGGCGAAAAAGTACGAATTTTCGTCCGGTCCCAAATTCGTCCGGTACCGTGTAAACGGGGTCTAAGTCTTTGAAAATGGTTTTCGTGTATGAAACCATAGGCAGCCCAAAACTGCGTGTAGAATGCACCAAATGTTAATTTATATTCATTTTATATTCAATGAAAAGCATTGTAAATATGAGCGATGCTTTTCATTGAGTGCTTGTGCCGCGCGACAAATGACAGAGGAATGGGGCGAGCTTAATATAAATTGGTTCCAGCATTTGGTGCATTCTACATGCCGTTTTGGACTGCCTATGATGAAAACAAGTGGAAACACGCTCCAACATGGCGGCTGCAAAATTTCGAGCTCCGTCAAATTATGATTTAAAAATGTTATTTATTGTCTGAAAGAAGTCACCTCTACAAACAAATTTGATCTTAATTGCTGCATAGTACTTTGTTCTCACAAATTGCGGAAAGAAGAAAGCTGATTTGGTACATGAAGCGAATTATTCAACGATTTGGTGAACAATTCTACACGATTTGTTATACATGTCACATTGTTAATATTGCTAAATAACGTGATGATTGACGGTGGCTTGATCTACGATGGGGTCAGGGACAGTGTTTTTCCCTTGATTGATGGAAAAATATTGATGCTATAAAAGTAGTCGACTTGAAGAAAGCATTGGGACTGAGGGGGCTAAAGAAATCAGGTCTAAAGGGTGAACTAAAAGAAAGACTTTGCCAGGACATTATTAGTCACTCTGTAGAATCCCTTAGTGATACGTCAATTTCATCCGAAGAACATAATGGGACCTCGACAATCCTTCCAAATCTACCTAGCTTTAAACCTATAAACCATTCTTCAGGTTTTAGGGTTTATTCGACAGAGGGAAAATTGTTCTGTGACTTCTTTGATTCGGCATATGATGAGGCGGTGAAATGGCGGAAGAATGTATTTAAAATTCCTTCAGGAAAAGCGGGCAAAGAATTCATCAAATTACAATCACAATGGCTATCTAAATTTAATAATGAAGATAGTTTTATGGGTATATCATTGAAGGTTTTTATGACCCTTCCAATGATTCTTCTGCAAAAGCCCTCAGTATCGTCAAAAGCAAGGGAACATTCGCAAGCCTTGAGCCGTAGAATCAAATGGCTAAAAGATGGTGAATTACAGCGTCTGCTTTCAGAATGTCGTTCTATCCAACGTCAATTACGACCAAAGACATCCTCGGACAATCTGTCTAAAACTTTTGCAAAGTTAATCATGATGGGAAACGTTAATGCTGCTCTTCGTCTTCTTAGCGAAGAATCTGATGGTTGTGTCCTACCATTATCCGAGGAAGTCCTTCGAAATATGCAGGAGAAGCATCCAGCCCCTGCAGATATACAACCAAGTAGCTTACTCCATGGTCCCATTATTGACCTTCGCAATATATCTATAGCAGTTGATGAGCAAACTATACTAACTGCTGCGAAAACACTAAAGGGAGCTGCTGGTCCCTCTGGCCTCGACGCTAATCAGTATATTCGTATGCTTTGCTCAAAGCAATTTCACCGTGAAGGTAAATGCCTGCGTGAACAAATTGCTTTGTTTGCTGTGACAATAGCAACAGAAAGTCTGGATCCCTTCTGCCTGGAAGCATATGTTGCCAATAGACTTATCCCCTTAGACAAAGTCCCCTGGTATACGACCCATCGGTATTGGTGAGATTATGAGGCGCTTGGTTGGGAAAGCGCTAACAAAGGAATTCAAGCAAGATTTCAAAGAAGCGACTGGTCCGATTCAAGTCTGTGCTGGGCATGAAGCTGGAGCAGAAGCAGCCATCCATGCTATGCAGCAAGTATGGGAAGAGGAAAACACGGAAGGGATCTTACTGATTGATGCAAGTAATGCATTTAATTCACTAAATCGTCAAGTTGCTCTTCATAACATTTTGTTATTATGCCCAAGACCAGCGATATCCATAATTAATACGTAT